>LOJH01007282.1:28345-40176 GCA_001685095.1 Ellobius talpinus
TCTCTCTCTCTCTCTCTCTCTCTCACACACACACACACACACTGTCCTGAGGTGGAAAATCCCTGTTAAATGGCACAAACATTTGTCACACCTTTTGTAAGTGGCTGTGTTCTGATTGATACCATATTGCATGGTGAAGGCTAACACGTACACACTTTACTAAAGAAATAGAGAAATTTCTTATCCAAAGTCTTCTTGCTTTCAGGTCAAAATTTCCCATATAGTGTGGTTATCAACCAATAATTGTACTGGATATGCCCTCCTTGCCTTCTTCATGAATTATCAGGTTTTTGTTTGGTTTGGTTTTTTTGTTTGTCTAGTATTTAGAGAAACAGTTTCTAACTCATTATTGGAAGCATCTCCCAGCAGAGGATAAGAGCATTCTTTCATCCATTCCTGTGTTTTGGTAATTCTTCAGGGACCTTCTTCCATGTGTGGCACATGATGCTGAGGATGGGCAGTTGGGGCAGGGATAGCCCTATGTTGACACAGCATATATCAGAATGCAAGCAAGGAAGTTAAGAGAGTCATCTAAAGGCCAACAAAGCAGTGTAGAATACAGTGGTTGGGGCAGGCAGGACCTCTGAGAGGTGGCATGTCACATGGGGTCTCACTGCTAGCTTAAAGGGATTTGGTCAAGGATGGGGGAAATGGAAGATCTTTCAGGAAAGGAAGACTATGTGAACCAGGAAGAGAAGCAATGGGCAGGACTAGGGTAGCATGGTTTACTCTATTGGAACAGAAAACACACGAGGGACAAAGGAGAAAGAAAACTGGAAATGAAGCCATGTTCAGATCAGGAGGAATTCACAGCCCTGATGAGCTGCCACACCTCCCTGTTTGTACTCTGTACACAATCCCAGAAGAGTGCAAGGCATATCAAGAAAGTCCAATTTTCCCTCTGCAACTAGCAGCTCCCCCACTAGAATGTAGCCCTGGCACCTGGCCCACCTTGAACAGCACCTGGGACACGTTAAAGCCTCCATAAACATTTGTTGGACTGAGCTTGGAGGACACCATGGAAAGATTCCCAGAGGTTGAAGCTTGGGGTGGAGGGGGAGTGAGTGGCAGCGTTTCCTTTAATGTCTAGCACTTAAACAGCTACCAGAGCCTATCTGTCAGTGGCCTGCCCAAACTTCTGTGGTACCCTGGAACAGTAGGGTGTGGGGTTCCAGTTGCACAGTTGGTTATAACCAGCACTTACACGTGTGGCATAGCAATGTCCATCATCCCAAGCCATTTCCTTGAAGCCCCACGCCAGCCGCCTTCTGTGTGTGCCATCTTTGGTAAGCACATTCGTGCTTGCTTCAGATGCATCCATATACCCCACGAAAGTGGACCTTCATGCAGAAAAGCCTGCCCCTAGGACTTGGTGCCAAAGGACATGTACCACAACAACTTGAGATCACCCTCAGAATGCTAGAGGTTATCCCAGGCCTGACTGGGAACTCACATGAGCGGAGTAAACTACCTTGCCCAGCTTTGAAAAAAATCAACACACAAGACAAGCAAGCTGTCTTTCATGCTGAGCTTCCAGAGTCAACCATCCTTGTCCGTAACCACATCTGCGGAACTCGGAAGACTGTAAAGCTCATCTGGGAGGGGCTGCCAATGCCTTGATGGTGGGGGCAGAGCGGGGGCTAGCAAGACCTTTTCATGTATTTGTGGAGATCAAGCGTGCTGTGGCAGTCTGCGAAGCTTCCCCTGGACATTGGTGGGCAAGGTGAATTATGTTAAAATACAGGCGCTCCAAGAGAAAGCAAAGGAAGACGAAATGTGAAGTAGTAGGAAACATGTAGTTTCCAACAGAGGCCTCTAAAGATGACAATGGATC
Organism: Ellobius talpinus; assembly: GCA_001685095.1. Taxonomy (NCBI): domain Eukaryota; kingdom Metazoa; phylum Chordata; class Mammalia; order Rodentia; family Cricetidae; genus Ellobius; species Ellobius talpinus. Next base: position 30,180 of record LOJH01007282.1, read on the forward strand.
TAAAATGCCCAAGATTTGTGGATTCCAACAGATTCTTCAAATCTCTCGTGTCTAGTTTCTGGTGTAAAACACCTATCTTGCAAGATAGTTGTGATGAGCATGGGAGGGGGCTTGAAATCTCAAACACAGTATCTGACAAGAAGATGGCCTGGTAACGACAGTGAATTTTGTCTTTACTAGTTTATGGTCATGGTGTCTAACAGTGTGGGGGTATGTTTCTTCACCATGTCTAAATGAATGTAATGTAGGCTTTTAGTCTGTTTCTGTCTTTGAAACTGTAAGTTGGAAAGAAACTTCGCTGCCATATAATACAACCTAGATAAAATTCTAGGGATAAATTCATCCTCCTGGCACACAAGCCTTTTACACCAACATCAGCCCTTATATACACAGTCCAAGATAACATCCTAAAGAAGGAAGGGATTTGAAGACTTCCAAGTGAGGGTCACACATGCAGACTTCCCTGGGGAAGGCCAAAGAAATTACGCATTTAGAAGAAGCAATTGCTGTTTTGAAATCTACTGCATAACAGGATTGAAGCAGTAGAAGGGTTACAAATAAACAATAAATCATGCAATTATTACTGTTTGAATTTTGGCAAGATAACAAAAAAGAGCAGAGATATAATCAGGAAATAATAGCAAAGTTCTGCAAGGAACCCCTGCAATTAGTGATAAACAGAGTTTGGCTCCAATCTGGAGCCCCAATATGGCTCTCATTAAAGAGCCTTGGGACCTGTTCCTGGGGCCAAGCTCCACTAGCTTGGGGAGAAGTGAGGTAACCAAAATGTCAGTACACCGCCCCCAACTTCAGATAATCTTTTACTACAGTATTATAGCCACCTGGGCTGAAATGACTACCTTATGCCTAGTGAGGAGCGGTCCACGGCCTTCCGAAACGAACTGAGACATTTCCTGCTCTCAGGTCTTAGATTCTTTCTTTTGGGATACTATAAACACACATACCTGTGTACACATGCACACACACACAGTGAGCATTCACAAACATGAATGAACACAGAGACACACATGTGCACACACACATACTCACGCACACATACATGCACACATACAGAGGCACTAGGCAACAAGCGCCCTCATTCCTTCTTCTGTTCCCATTTCCTCTCACTTTCTTTTATTAATGGTGCCTCTTAAAGAGATAAATGCTCCCACACAAGGGATATCACTTAAACAGATAAACAGTCCACACTGTAGAGACACAGAGCACAAGAGGAAAAAAACCTGTCTTCTTAGACTAGAAACAGACACACCATATTAATGCAAAAAAATCAGCATATGGTTCTAATAGGCTTTCTTAAAATGATTTATCAGCTGTGATTAAGCCCTCAACCGGCATGTCTATCTTCATAAATAAAGCAAGAGTGCACCTTACCCTCAGACATTTCTGCAGTATCTTATTACCCAGCCCAGCATCGTACACTCCATTTACAACACGGCTCTGGGGAGCCAAGAATTTGTGTGTAATCACAAAGTGTGTGCTCCCGAAAGACTGCCAAGATTTAGTACTCTTATCTCAGAGATAGTCTTACTGAAAGTCCATTACAATGAGGGCTTATCCCCTCCCTGTGCCACGGAGCCCTGCACTTCAGAAATATGAACAGGTAATTAAAAGGCTATGGCGGATTTTGCCGTCAGCCCGGTGACACGGAATCACCAAACAGCTGCTGGGGAAGGGATTTGGCACCAGGCGAGAGGTACCTCTGCCAGGGGCTTGTAGGAAGTGGGGATCACTTTTTAAGAATCAATCTCTTTCTTCTCGTCCATGAAAGGAGAGAGGAATGCAAATATTAGCAGTTCTTGTTTGGACTTCATTCTCCCGCAGGCTGAGATGTCAAACAGTCTCTGGGGGAACCTTGACACGAAGGGGCCTCAGGAAGCCTGAGGCCTGAGGCTGAGGCAGCGGTGCTATGAACTGGAGATTAAGGAGAAGCCATGGGAACACGAGCGGGTTCAGTAAGTCACAAACCAAAGTCTGAAAGGCCCAAGCCACCCATTTCACCGAGGGACACAGTATTCACCCTAGGATAATAGGTCTCCATCCCACAGAGCAACTTTTTGGCGTAGAACATTTTGTGCGCTTCCATGGAGAAGGTCCTTTTGAAGCCATCCCGAGCTACAGGAGCGTCTGGCTCTTCAGTTTGTTTAAAGCCTCCATGTGAATGAATCTCCGTGCTTTTTCATCTTTTAACAACAAACCTGTTGTACAATCTGGGTCTGTGGTGGTATTGTGAGATTTTGCCAAAAGACAGAATTTAGGGTTGCAAAGTGAATTGGAATCTTCCATCACTGTTGCTAACACACATTTTTATTTCCTGAAAAATGTAGCAGTGTGCTGACTCAGGCATGCAACTATGGTGGCTGCAGTCTGTGACGATTGCATTCAATTAGTGGAGCTGCACTTATGGGGTCAAAGTGGCACCTCTCTCCCGGGATCACAGGCTGTACTCCTGGCCCGGGCCAGCTGTCTTACAATATGTGCCTCTTGTCACAAGGGGGTCTGAGGGAGGACATATGTGTTTGGATCTGTAAGGACACATTACTGCTCATGGTAAATCTACTCTAGCGCATTCAGATAATGGGTAGAACAGTGGTGCCATCTTCCTGGAGGGCATCAGCTAGTTTGACAGCTAATACCTGCTGAAGCTGATGTTGAACTGAACACCGCGGGAGATTCTGGGCTATAACCACTGACTGTCAGAACCTCCAACAAATGGGTGAGGCCTCATTCCCCAAACCTAGGTTGTTCACTTTCCTAAAATTACACACAGCTGTGTGTATTCTTGAGCTACAGAAAGGGAAGAGAGCTCTCTAGCAGAGGACTGGGGTAAGGAGTCATTTGCTGACTCTTGGTATGCAAGAGAAAGATGTCTTTCCCAACAGCAATGGTGTGCTGTGTTACAATCTCTGCTCATGTGGAGCTTGAGGGCCTGTACCAGGACCTACTTTGGGTCAACATCAGAAGGGAAATTCTAGGTGAAGGGCTATAATAGCATATATGATTTCTGCCTTCAGATCTCAATATATTCAATCTACATATGCAGATAACAGGCTTCTCAAAAGCCTGTTTTGTACATGGGAAATGAAGTCACATGTGACTTTTAGAGAATGATGGAAGGAAAGTTTAGATTTCTTACTTTCATGAAGAAGTCAGCCCACACTCCACATCTCCATGGCCCATGCCCAGGCTCATGTAAGCAATATAGGGCGAGTTAGGAGGCCGTTTTCATGTGAATCAGCCTCATTTAAAAAGAACTCTTGGTACATTCCACTGTAAAAAGGCATTGGCAGAACTCTGGGCTGATGTGGGTTGTCTGTATGCTGTGAATATGTGTTGCTTTTATTGGTTGATGAATAAAGCTGCTTTGACCTATGGCAGGGTAGAATATAGCTAGGTGAGAAAGTCAAGCTGAATAGAGGGATGGAGTCAAGAGAGATGCCAGCAGTTGTCAGGGAAGCAAGATGTGAGGTAACAAGCCACTAGCCTCATCGTAAAATACAGACTAACAGAAATGGGTTAATTTGAGATAGCCAGTAATAAGCCTGAGCTAATAGGCCAAACAGTTTGTAATTAATATTAAGCCTCTGAATGATTATTATATAAGTGGCTGCAAGACCAGGCAGCACACAGAAATGCCTCCAGCTACACTGGACCATCTTGTTCCCCTCCAGCATTTAGAAGACCAACTTAAAGGGTTACAAAAGTAGAGGTCAAGAGTGCTTTAAAATCCAGAGCACCGAGGATTCCAGGCCTCACTATCCTGAGCTCTTGTTGCCCTCATAAGAAAGTGGTGGATGGGACCAACAGTCCGGCAATCCCTCGTGTTCATAAATCTTCCAGAACATTCCTAAGTTCTGGGTATTACAAATCATCCTGGGGGAAGCAAGGAGCAGATGGTGTCCTAATATCCTGGGGTCCAGAACATCCTGCAGTACCAAGTGATCTGGAGATATTCTACCCACAGTTGCACCAAGCAACCGCTTCTCTTCTTTAGGAAGAAGTGTTTTAATGACTTCTCTCCTCAGCATACATCCACGGAAAAGGGCTGTGCATGGCACCAGCTCAGATAGTATTTGGTCAGCTGTCTAACTGGCTTTCAAAGTTTTCATACAGCAGACGGAGTTTTCCACATGCAACTCAGTTCTGAAGGATGCATGTGGTTGGAGCCATGCTAAACCCAAATGTGACGCCTTCCCTTCAAAGGCAGGACTGGGGGTACAGGCTTGCTCATAAGGGGGTCAACAGCCTTGTAGCTCCAGAACGATTGTGTGGTCTTGCATGCTGGTCTCATCTTGCCATGCATGACGGGGTTTTGTCAGAAATGGCATGCCCAGGTGATGCTGAGAGCATAGTCCTTAGGCAATGCCACTTGAGAGCCACTTGAGAGAATTAAATGTGCCACAAGTCACCAGAGCCAGAGCCTCGAATGGAATAAAACAGCCAGTTGGTAAGGTTTCAGAAAGCAAAGAATAAAGGAGTCACAAGCTAGTTCAGAAAAGCTACCAGGGGCCCCTCTGTCAAGGAGCAGCAGGCCAGGCAGGTGACAAAAGGTGGCTGTTCAAGAGAGTCACTTCAAAGGACCTCACCTCCAGGCTAGGTGGCCCCTTCAGTTTCCCAAAAGAGCTCTCTCCACAAAATGAGGACTATCGGGTGCAGGGCAAAATTCCTGAACTTTCCCATGTCTGGGGACTGCGGGCATCCTTGTATTGAGAACAAGGTTACGTCCCTGTGTGACTCTGATGCGCCAGCCAACGCTAACACACAGGTGTGATTTGACATCCACCATGATGGGAATATGAACAGGAGGAATGCTGGGAATCCCAGTTACTGCCCTCCATTATCAGGATGGAAATCACCACCAGCAAATGCTGAGCCATTCCGCTGATAAATCACTCCCATACCTGCTCCTACCCAGACATCCGTCCGGCTTTACAGCCCGACGGAAGCGGAGGCAGGTTCTTGCAACAATTATTTTCTTTTCCTTTCCCCTTTTTGTAATGTCGGTTTCTTCTCACATCTCTATGAGGGGCCCAGGTAAGCAATCTCACTGCAGATGCTCACGGGGGTCTAACATTTCGTCAGTTTTCCAAATGTGAATGCTGTTTTTCTGCCTGGAATGGAAGCTTCATTTCAAGCCATTTTATTTGAATCTGGCCCAGAATGGGTCGATTTTCCTGCCTGCCTTTGAGAGTGTCAGCGCAATGCGGCCTGAAGAACAGCATAAGACAAGACTTACAGCCCAGCCCACTTCAGGGCTTTTGCCTTGGAAACCCTGTATTTTTCACAGCTGCAAGCTGTTCCTTCAGAAGAGAGCACCCATTTGGTGCTGTGAATCCCACTGTGTTAATACATTGAAATCTCCTTGTGGCCAGCTTGCCTCAGGATAGGTAAAATGGGATTTGGACAAACTGAGAATCCAGCCCAGGTCAGAATAGGGAGATCAGCCTAAGGAAAAGTCTCCTGCTAAGAAAGTTGTTTTCCTCGCGATGGCATTACGGAGGATCCTCCCAAACACAGAAGCCAGTTTGTCATTCACTTTTTCATTGCATGATGGGAAGGCAGCACAGGGCAAATGAAACACATTCCCTAGGACTTGGTCATTTCTTTTTCATTTGAAAGCTGTTTTAATGGTCCTTACCTCCCTTATTGGTCCTTTTCTCATATATTTCAAGCATAGATTTTACAGTGCCCGGACCTGGCTGAGCCCATATTGACGCAGCAAACACTACACAACTCTGTGGTTAATAAATTCTTGTTTGCCCTCTTGAGATCTCAAGCTACTTCTGGACACTGGTTTTATATTCTAACTATTAGCAAGAGGAAAAAAGATTTAAGAACAATTGGTTTCTGGTTTTACACATTTTAGTTAGTTTCCTTTCTGAAGCACTCAGTTCCACGACTGTACTTAAAGTTATGTTAAAGACCAAATTACCTTTCGGAGATTCTTAGCAACTTCCTGGCAGGATGCTCTAGCTTGAGGTGATAGAGACAGAATACTACAGAAGACTCATGGACTCTTTTCCTTGGTTTCTAAGAGATCTCTTTTCCTCAAAATGTTCCTAGTTGGACCAACCAAGTAGAACAAAGTTGAGTCCTCCAGTGAGGGTAGAGTTTGCTTGACAGAACCAAGGGAGTCAGAAATGGCAGTGGGTCTGTAACCTGGGAAGAGCCATGAGTAAGCTAAGTGAGACCACAGAGGCGTCTCCAAAGACAGACATCAGTAGCTGAAGCCACTGCATGTGAAAGTCCAATCTTCACGTTCAGGCTGATGTTAGCATCTTGAGATTCTCAGTTTTCTGAAGAGATAGAGTAGCTAGAACTGCCTGAGGGTGGACACACCCAAAGGGATAGCTGCAGAGGGAATAGCCATCTACTTTCTTTTTTGTCTGCATAGGTTATTTCCTTGCATTTCAATGGGTGAAAAGGAGTGAGAATTGAATTATCATTAACAACACAGGCCTGAAAGGGCTTTGCAAAATGGGACTACTTTGATCACTACCACATCCAGTCACTAGTGACCAGGAAATATTGATGTAGAAAAAAATACTATTTCTTTTGCAAATTTCCAACTAAAGGTTTTTTAAGTGAATAAGTTCCCCTATGGCAAGCAATACTGAGTATTAACGTCCTCTCGTTCATTCCTCTCACAGGCAGCTGCAGATGACAATGTCCGTCACTGGCACAGCAGGAATGCACAGCCTGTCTAGTTGCGACTCCAGCCTCTGGACACTTAGGATCAAAGAGAAGCCAGGTAGAAGAGCCCTACCTCTAACTCACCCTGACAAGCATCAGGTAACAGAAAAGGTAAATAAGGTCCATGGCAAGTAGTTGAAATAGTTAATAATCGGAGCCGGGAGGTGCTGCCCTGCAGTTCCTGCTGCTCGCGACCCTCTGATCTCACTAACACCCGCTGAACACAGAATTTCTGTCTGCCAAATGATTTAGGAATCAAAGGTAACTTACCAGTTTCAACTTTTTCTCTCTCTGCTCTGACAGATGGGGTTTTAAGTAAGTCTCTAAGGGTGACAATAAACAGATATCTAATGCCTGTCTCAGCCCCACCCCTGTAAGCCATAGAGTCCCCTCACCAACCACATCAAACCTATTTGACGTTGTGTCCAACTCTCTTTTACTAACAAAGCTCTGGGCATTTTACTGTTCTGAAGGCAACCAGGCTCTCCACAAAAATCCAACACAATCTTATGGATGTTGTGCTGTCTATTCCATGATAAACTGAGGCAAGGCTTTGGGTCACATCCTAATCCACTCGTACATCCAGCAGCAGACACGAGCTCTCACTAATCCCATCAGGTCAGGACTCATCATTCTTAGTCCAGGGACCTCAAACACATGAAATAGCATCCAGTTATCCACTGCTTTATTTACTCCCCTGAGCAGGATGCAAGAACCAAGCCAAATTCCCTTCCTCTCACCAAAGTCCAGCTACAATGAGGATCATAACCTGCATGGAGGAAGGCAAGAGTGCCCTCCATTTGTCCTGGGCAGAAATGGGAGAACAAAGGGAATCCTTCCAAGCCTTGGGTTTCCCAATCACTGGGGCAGGGGAAGGAAGAGATTGTCATCTCCATTATCACCGTCAAAGGGTGTTTCCTTTCAGGCAGGCTGAGAAAAAAATGGAAAAGATGAAAAACAGTCTCATCCAAGAGGATTAAGCAAACAGGGAGACTTTTTAAAACCTGGATAAAACCAAGTTTGGGTTTCAAAACATTCTTTTCCTCTGGACTTCTGGGGGAGGGTATGATTGCTTTACACAAATATCTCAGCAGCAACAGATTATCCTACCCGGAAACATGCAGCTGTTGCGAGTTTGCTCAGCATGGTGTCTTATTTTCCATCCAGCACCACTCCATCCAGACCCTCCCCAGAAGGCAGCCATGCCTGCTTAGTAGTTGGGAAGAGCAAGACAGTAGGAAAAAACCTTCTCCGTTGGCCTATTCTCTGCCTCTTCTCTCTGCAAGCAACCCATGGCATCTGGTATCATAGCTCCATGCAGAATTTAATGAGAGTAAACAGCCTGACCTATCAGAGATGGGGCTGTCCCGGACATGACCAGTTCCACTACCCCTTACTGAGCTGAGACGCAAGATCTTAAGACCATAGTTTGTCCCTTTTCCCCAAGTGTGAAAGAGTCAATACCCTCTAGGGACAGACTGCACTTTTCATCATTTGAGAAGGAATTCTAGATGTCCTAATTTGCTATTTCTGCATCAGCATAATGAGCCATATTTAGGTCCTATGGGAATATCCCAATGTGTAACTTGCACTGTGTTTCTTATCTGTGGGGTCTTTAGCCATGTTAGGCTGTAATGTTATATTTCTCTCAGTAAGACAAAGGATTTCATTTCTAGCCCCTTTGATTGAGAGAGAGAATGGGAGGGGGAGGAGAGAGAGCAAATGTGTGCAAAAGCCGTGGGCTCACATACATGTAGAAACTATGTGTGCACTGATGTGCAAAGTTGCTGTTATGTCAATGGAATACATGCCTACTTGCTTGTTACTCAGTCTTTTCTGAAAACGAATTAAATGTGAAAGACTATTCATAATTCATTCTTTTTTTTGAGACATGGTTTCTTTGTAACTTTGGAGCCTGTCCTGGAACCAGGTCTTTTAGACTAGGCTGGCCTRGAACTCACAGAGATCTGCCTGCCTCTGCCTCCCGAGTGCTGGGATTAAAGGAGTGCACCACCACCACTCGGGTCATTCTTTTTCTTTAAACAACAACAACAAAAATCTTCTTCTGACTTGGACCGCAAAATCTGTACCCCAATTTTCTCCTCAGGATCTCTGAAAGAGCTGGGCCTCCATCTTGTTCTTCCTACCTCAGTTTCCTCTGAATAGGGTTGAATGAAGTCTGAACTGGAAAGAGTTGAACAGCTCTGCCAGATCCATGTTTAGACCTCACCTTCACACACATTCCTGTCAGAAGTGAGTCCCTTCAGTCTCATGAAGTCGAACACCAACCTTTTCTAACCCTGTTCTTCCATCCTTCCAGTTGCACAAGTGGAAAAACCCAGGAGCTTTTTGAGTCTTCCCTTCCTGTTGCTGCCAGTATATTCTACCGGCAAAACTATCTATCACCTTTGTCCTTAAAATATACTTAGATCCCAGCCATGTCCTCCATCTCTGTTTTAGGCAAATATGCTACCAACATTAGCCTAAATGTCTTTCATTTCTTCCTTAAGTATTTTCCCTTTCTGCTTTCCGCACAACAGTCAAAATGATGTTTCTAAAGCGCTGCATCAGGCCCCATCAGTCCTCTGCTCGGAACTACCCTATGGTTCCCCATCTTGTTTTGAGTCATTGTCAAAACCTAACACTTCACATGGCCTGCAGCGCCCTCCTGGGCCTGCCTCCCCACACCAAGCTCTCTCACGCACGCTTTTGCTTTTGCAGCTGTACCCCTCTTCAGAACACATCACACCACCTGGCCTCAGGCCTTTACGCATCCTTTCTCTGTTCTCTCAGGTCGTTTTCTCAGGCTTCCACTTGAGTCTCTGGGCCCACTGGATTGGGATGCCCTCTCTGCCCACACCCAGCCCACCCTGAACTCCTTCACAGCTGCATTAATTCCACAGCACCTGCCCACCATGGGGCATAAGTCCATAGCACCTGCCCACTGTGGGGATAATTCCACAGCACCTGCCCACCGTGGGGCATAACTCCACAGCACCTGCCCACCATGGGGCATAACTCCATAGCACCTGCCCACCGTGGGGATAACTCCACAGCACCTGCCCACCATTTGGCATAACTCCACAGCACCTGCCCACCGTGGAGATAACCCCACAGCACCTGCCCACCGTGGGGCATAACTCCATAGCACCTGCCCACCGTGGGGCATAACTCCATAGCACCTGCCCACCGTGGGGCATAACTGCACAGCACCTGCCCACCGTGGAGATAACCCCATAGCACCTGCCCACCATGGGATATAACTCCATAGCACCTGCCCACCGTG
>LOJH01007283.1:0-15187 GCA_001685095.1 Ellobius talpinus
AGGAAGGATAGTTATGGGAGCAGGGAAGTAGATATCTTAATTAAGGGACCCATTTTAGGGTTGGCAAGAGTCTTGACTCTAGAGGGGATCCCAGGAGGCTATCCTTTTAAACAACAAAACCTCTCAGCTGTCAAACAGCATCAAAGATCTTTGAGAAGGATAAAATTTTACTTGAGTTATTGATTAAAAACAACAGAGAACTTATTTTGTTGGCACCTAGAGCTACTCCTCATGGTCCCCCATGGTTGCTGAGGGTTATATTTGCCTTTTCCTGTTTAGCACAGGGCCTGCCAGACTCCAGAAGATCCTGTAGGCTAAGAAATTTTTAGGAAGACAAGCCTACCTTGACCTAAGCAGCTAGGCTATCGATTCTAGCGATTCTGTCCACGTCTGGAGATCTTCAGTTTAGATGAAAGGAAGTTTCGCACAGTGGTCAGCACTCGGCAGTTGAAACAAATTGCAGATGAACATTGTTTTGTGCCCATCTGTCTTCTGTCTTCTTGGGAGGAAATAGAGTGTTGCTGCTAGGAGCCAACCTGTCTTTTTGTTATGAAAAGTTGTTTTTTTTAATAATTAAGCATTTAAATGTCATATTCCCCAGATCTCTGAGCAGTTAAGGACTGTTTACCGGATATAGATAAGTTATAGAATCTGCCTGGAGAGCTGGGTCCAAGCTTGACTGTACTGGCTCTTAACAGGTAAAGCAGGGGTGGATTAAATATATAGCATTTTTGTAAGAGACTTAAAAGTACACACCAGTTTAAAATATGAGAGTTATTGGTTTTTTAGTCTGGAATGAGATATAATGGACAGTTATAACATTTAACAGTAAACATAGATGCATTTAAGTTATATTATGCACACACACACACATGCACAGTGAACAAGAATTGGGTAAAGTGGGTGCTCTTGGTGGGCCCTACCAAAGGCATGCCACTGCACAAAACACACACGTAACAGAGTCAGCAAGAGGAATTTAGAGACAAAAACATAAGTAAACCAGGGAACCAGGCAGGGTATACCTCAGTAAAGATGGCAGAACTTGGTCACCTGACCTGGCCATCAGTTAAGATGGCAGTAAGGTCACCTGACCTCAGCCAAAATGGCAGTGGTCACATGTTGTATGGAAAAGCCATGTTTTGAGCTGCGGGAGTTTTACACGAAATAACAAGAAAGACCTAGAGGTGTGATCCACCCTGTTGCCAAGCCACCACACCACAAGCCATGGTGGGGGACAAAGGCTGGAATTAAAAACAGCTGCCTTGTATATCCAACTAATCTTGTCAGTTTCTGCGGAACCAGTGGTAGTGGTAGCAGGGATAGTTTGAGGAAAAGTGGAGCAGGAGGGACACTGGCAGAGCATTCACAGGTGGGGGACTGATAGTTTGAGGGTTTATATTACATAGCTGAAAACGTGAAAACAGTGAACTAACACCACAGGGCCTATAGAAGGATGTCTCCTCTCCACAGGCAGGGTATTAATGAAACAGCGACACCACAAAGCCTATAGGAAAAGGTCTCTTCTCTACAGGCAGGGAGGGTGTGGAAGCCTGACTGGCTATGGTCTGGGCAACTTGGAAGCCAGAGAGGCTAGAGGCTGCTCTGAAAGTTCTGTCACAGTGGGGACCACTTACGAGTGGTTGAAAAGAACAGAACAGAAAAGAAAAAGAAAGAAAAGAAGAGAAAAGGAAAGGAGAAAGAAAAATCGGAGGGACCCTGGGTTCCGAATTAAAGGCACTTCATAGTGTGCATTGCTAACATGGAAGGACCAACCCAGTTAGTCCATTTACGTTTTTCGCTATGGAAAGCAACCAGAGATAGCAAAGGGCTCAACCATAGCCATGAAGGCTGTGGCTGGGGGCCAGAAGGGGAAAACTCACCAACTGACCATCAAAGCTGCTGGTGTGCATAGAGGTGGGTGTTCAGGCAGACAGAACACAGAGCTGTTGTAAAGAAACCTGGTTCCTGAGCCCAGGGTTCCATGCGTCTATGAAATGCAGATAGAGCCTGGCCGAGTCATGAACACCAAATGTTATGGTAAGAATAAAACACTGCAGTTTCCCAAGTGATATCATGCAGTGGGCCATGAGACTACGGTGGACCATGAAGGCAGCCAGTCCCAGGCAGGCAGCCATGTGGTGGTTGAGAGATAGAGACGGATAGGTACACCATGCAGAGTGAGGTTGGATATTTATTTAGCAGATTACAGAAGGGAAGGGAGAGGGAGGGAGAAGGGGGATGAGGAGAGAGGCAGAGAGAGGAGGCAGAAAGAGAGAGAAAGAGCCAGCGAGAGAGAGAGAGAGAGAAAGAGAGAGAGAGAGAAATGGGGGAAGGGGAGCCATGGTAGCAGCTACCTCTTCAGGAGAGAGATCTAAAGGAAGGACTCAGGCTGGAAGCGAAAGGAAGATGGCTTGCCTCTGTGTACAGGAGGGAGTGGTGGGGTTTGTCTCTTAAAGGAACGGGACAGACCACTACAGGTTCCATTATCAGGATGGAAGATATCTGGTTTTAAAAGTGTCTAATTGTGCATAATGTAATCCAGAGTTGGCTGAGCAATTACATTTTCACCCCCTCCTACCTGTCCCAACACTGGATTAAGGATTAGTAGGGTCTGTCCATTGTGCATCCCTTCCTGCTAGGGGTGTTCTCTCTTTTATGCTTCCTACCTGCAGAGTTCCTTGTGACTTCAACAAGGTCACGCCATTCACTAAACCATGCTGTTCATGACTTCTAGCCAACTGAAGAGCTAACCTCAGGAGAAAAGGCCTGCTCTGTCTTCCAGCCTGCTACTTGTTCCCAGGACTTTTTGTTATGCCCTCCAGCCCGCCCCCCACTCCCCAGCAGCCACCATTAAAAACAGTCAGAAAAACAATAATGCATTTGTGTCATTGGCCCAAATTGGCTGCCATACTTTGCTGTGGTATGAGTATGAAAGTCCTCATAGGATCCTATGTTTAAATTCTTGGTCCCTAGCAGGTAGAGTTGCTTGGTAAGACGGTTGAGGTAGATACCTTCATGAAAGGAAGGGGAGCAATGAGAATGAGCCTCCAAGCTTCAAAGCTCCCTCTCATCTCCTGTCACTGTTTACTTCCTGAGTGTGGATACAGTGTGACCAGCCAGCTTCCCACTCCTGCCTCTATGACTTCCTGCCTGCTGCCATGTCCTCACTGCTATGATGGTGGACTCTGTCCCTTAGGGACTGTGAACCCTTTCTTCTTTAAGCTGCTTTCAGTACAGCAATAAGATCATGACCAAGACATGCTCAGTCCTCTAACTGCTGAGTATTCTGCCAACTTACTTCTAAAATTGGGAAGGTTAATTTCCAGTCCTTTTGGGAGCATGGATCTTGAGAAAATAATAAGTGGATGCTAAAAGCAACACAAAGTTCTCTTTGTAAGGGGGAAGGAAGAAGCTGAGAGTCCAGGAGCCAACAGTGGGCAGGACCAACAAAGCTTTTACCAGTATTCACTTCAAGGCTGCTTTGAAAACCTGCTTTTTCCAACATGTTCAAGCCTCCACAAGAGGACGACAGGCTTGACTCTCTCTTAGCTTCTACAGCCAGTTCTAAGAACAGGGACTTTGCAGTTGGGGACTTTTTTCTTTCTCCTCTGCAGAAGCCTGGGAACTCTAGCTAGAGACAAGGTGTATCTCACCAACATGCTCCAGGTGTATGCAGATGAGAGAACAATATGACAATACAACAAAACACAGCCTATGCTCTCCAAAATATACAAAGAACTCAAGAAATGAACATATAATCCAATAAAAAAAGAATACAGACCTAAACATAGGACTATGAACATAGGAATCTAAAATGGCTGAAAGACACTTAAGGAAATACTCAACATCCGTAGCCATTAGAGAAATGCGAATCTAAACAACTCTGAGACTCCATCTTTACCTGTAAGAATGGCCAAGATCAAAAACACTGATGAAAACTTATGCTTAAGAGGATATGGGGTAAAGGGAACATTCCTCCATTGCTGGTGGGAATCCAAGCTGGTACAGCACCTTTGCATATCAGTACGGTGATTTCTCAGATAATTAGGAAACAACCTACCTCAAAATCCAACAATACCACTTTTGGGTATATTCCCAAAAAATGCTCAATCATACCACAAGGACGTGTGCTCAACCATGTTCATAGAAGCATTATTTGTCATAGCCAGAACCTGGAAACAACCTAAAACCCCTCGACCAAAGAATGGATAAGGAAAGTGTGGTACATTTACACAATGAAGTACTTCACAGAGGAAAAAAATAATGACATCTTGGAATTTGCAGGCAAATAGTTGGATCTAGAAAACATCATATTGAATGAGGTAACCCAACCCCAAAAGGCAAATATAATACATACTCACTCATAAGTGGCTTTTAGACATAAAGCAAAGAAAAAACAGCCTACAATCCCAGAGAACCTATACAACAAAGAGGACCCTAAGAGACATGGATCTAATCTACATGGGAAATAGAAGAAGACAAGATCTCCTAAGTAAATTGAGAGCATGGAGATCATGGGCAAGGGTAGAAGGGGAGGGGAAAGGAAGGAGGGGAGTGGAGAAAATATATAGCTCAATAAAAACAATTAAAAAAAACACAGCCGCTCATTTGGCCAAAGGAAACTGATGGGCTCAGGGTGGTGCAATATCTGTGGGTGGCCTGAGCAACTCATCAGCATCCCAGTATATCTCACCTCTCCATTGCTGCTGTGGTAACTTTTGGTAGCAAAGGCAAGGACTCCCTAGAAAATTTCCCTACACACCATTGGAGTTGAGAGATGTAAAAGCTGTGTTAGACTTGAACAATGCTAGGCCCTTCCTAACAGGCAATTGGTCAAAAGAGCTGTCTTAGTCTGGGTTTCTATTGCTGTAAGGAAACACTATGATCTACAGGAACTCAGGGAGGAAAGGGTTTATTTGGCTTATTCTTACATATTTTAGTCCATCACTGAAGGAAATCAGGATAGAAACTCAAACAGGGCAGGATCCCAGAGGCAGGAGCTGATGCAGAGGCCATGGAGGGGTGCTGCTTACAGGCTTGCTTCCCATGGCTTGCTCAGCCTGCTTTCTTATAGAACCCAGGACAAGCAGCACAGGGATGACACCACCAACCACGGGCTAGGCCCTCCCCCACTTATCACTAATTGAGAAAATGCCTTACGGCTGGATCCCATGGCGGTATTTCCTCAGCTGAGGCTCCTTCCTCTCTGATGACTCTAGCTTGTGTCAAGCTGACACAAAACCAGACAGTACAGCAGCAGAAGCCTCATGAGGACGCGGTGGTCTGTATACCCATCATGTTTTCTGACAGTTCATGGCCCAGTAAATGGTGTGTGAACAAGACTTTGTCCATGGGCTATAGCAGAGTACTTGGCCATCTTATCTGGGCTTTTGCTTTGAGCTGATTTGAACGTTCGTGGTCAGACAGAAGCGTGAGGCTGGCTCCCAGATTGGGATCTCAGCGCAACTTGACGAGGGGTTTGAGTTTCACAGGTTGCTTTGAATAGTGAGCACTGTGATGGGGGATGGAGGACTCTGGTAGGAGTTAGAGGGGACGTAAATGCTTCTGCTTACATTGACTTCTTTTAACCTTGATGTGGGATGCCCCTCTGTATGCTGTGAATATGTTTCATAACTATTGGTTAATAAAGAAGCTCCTTGGGCCTATGGCAGGGCAGAACATAGCTAGGTGGTAAATCTGAACAGAGATACAGCGAGAATAAAGGTGGAGTGAGGGAGATGACAGCAGCTGCCAGAAGAATAAGATACCAGAGCCTTACAGGCAAGCCATGGGGTACGTGGAGATACACAGATTACTAGAAATGGGCTAAATTATAAGTCTGAACCATCGGCCAACCAATTATAATTAATTTTAAGCCTCTGAATTATTATTTCCTAAGTTGCTGCAGGGACTGGCAGGTGGGAGAGAAACTGGGCAGAGGGACTAGATGGGACAGAGAAAAGACTTCCAGCTACATAACCTCACAACGATTATTACATTAAAATATTCTTTGATGTTTCTAAAAGTGACATTTAAATTTTTGAGTGGTCAATGATGACTCTTGGGAAATTTTGTTTTGTGGTTTTTATCCTGACCAAAGCGATTAATGGGTTTCCACTGACGCCTCTCAGGAGGAAACAAACACGTTTGATATCTCAGTTTCCCATCTGCATCCCACAATACTCAAATTTATTGCTTTGGTGTAAGACAAACTGACAACCAACCCAGGACAGCAGAGTCCTTACATGCTCTGTCTCCTCCTCTAAGACTCTGCCTCCAACATCACATTTTCTAGGAATTAAAAGCTATTCCCTGCAAGCAGGAGAAAAGAAAGAAGGGGTGGAGGGAAGGAGTGAGAGAGAGAAATACAAAATATAACATCAAATGCAGCTAATTCATCATGCCTGGTGAACATAATGTTCCAAGGAGTATCTTTCAGGACCAGCAAATGTAAAGGATTTTGTTATCTAAAATCTTCTTTAGAAGTAGCATGATATCACAGCTCAGAGCTGTAGTCCATGATTAAATCATGGTGCTTTTCATTAANAGAGACAGACAGACAGACAGACAGACAGACAGACAGACAGACAGACAGACCATATGCCAAACTGGAGAAAAAAAAGAAGGCTAATTTGTTTTTTATCACAAGTATTTGTCCTTAGCAATCAGAGAGATTAGAAACTAAGAGGGAATAAACACAGGAGAGAGGGAGAGAGGTGATTTAATAATTACTGCAAGGTTTGAATTCTCATTCCCAAAACAAAACTCTTTTGGTATTGATAGAAGACAGGATTTCAATATACCAGTTTCTTCTGAAACTGACCTTGTGCCATTTTTAATTTAGCCATGATGGGGTGATATGACAGGGCCAAATTAAGGGTTTCACTACTTACCAGCCCTATCTGTGATGCTTGCTATGTGGACATGCTAACCTTGGTCCTCCGAATCCGATGGGCTTCTCTTGAAATAATTTCCCCTCGTCATCTTCCCACAGCATGGATATGGTAGCCTAGGCCACTGAGAGTCGAAAATTCCCCGTGTGCAAACACGAGACATCTACGGATTTCCTTCAGGAATAGGTCTTTAGGACTCAGACTTGAGAGAACTTTTACTCCCTTGGTTTGATTTTTTTTTCTTCCTTGTGCCCCACCTCAGCCCTGAGCAAATGTGTTCATCTTTGTTTTGTCTGGAAAGGCATCTGGGACCAGCAGCTTGGACCTGATGACAGATTGATAATTGAAACAAGCTTTTAACAGTGACATTTGGGTTAAAGTAACCTCAGCAAAGGGGAAGAAGCTTTTAGATAGTGTATATTCTTCAGACTCCCAGAAGAGGCTTTCCCCAGCTAGAATCCAAGCCTGCCCCTCCCTCAGCCAGCTTGAACTTCTCCAGCATGGGTGGGGCGTGTCTTCCTGGGGTCAGAGAGGACTTGGTGAAGAGTAAGTCACGTGACCAAACGCAGGATTCCAATTTGAGGTGTAGCCAATCCCTGGGGAAATGGGCCCGGTGTGTGTCTTTCTGTAGGAGGTGTAGAAACTGCCCTGCACAATGTTATAAGGGGGAGCACATCAAAGACAGGGCCCCAGTGGTGACTCCCCACTAGATTAAGTCCCCCAAAGAGGTCTCATCTCATATGAAAGACAGATGATAGAGCAAACAGCCTTCAGTTCTAGGGGGTTGGAATAGTCTCAACACACACACACACATACACATACATACACACACACATACACATACATACACACATATACATACACACACATACACACATGCACACACATACACATACATACACACATGCACACACATATACATACACACACATACACACATGCACACACATGCACATACATACACACATGCACATACATATGCACACACATATACACACATACACACATGCACACACATACACACACATGCACATACATATACATACACACACATACACACATGCACACAATACACACACACATAAACACACACACATAATCTTTATTCTCAGTCACTCTGAGAATCACATCAAATGTACAGGAGGTGTTTCCTGAATTAAAATGAGTAAGGCATTTTTCTGAAGCCCTTTTCTTCTAGTCTCCTAGAAACACAAGAGAAACCATCCAGTGTGACCAGAGGACACAGAACTACCAGGCAGCTCCAAAGAGACCCAAACTTGGGAAGATAAGATGAAAAGCAAAAAGAAAAGAATGGATGAAGGGAATTCTCATGAGGCTATGAAGCAGGGAAAAGAGACAAAAGCAGCAGCAAAAGCCAGGATGACACAAAATTCACTTTCAATTGGGCTGTGAGGTTCCCAACAGCACCAAGCAGCTCCCTGTGCTCTGAGAAGTTAATTATCCGACCAAGCCTTGTTCACAACCGCTTTCCTTTCCTCTAACCTTTGGAGACTTTATGGCTCCAAGAACCACAGCAGCAGCCACAGGGAGAAAATTGTTTTCTGTGCTGTAACATCAGTGGACAGAAATATGAGTGCTTGGAGACTAAATCAAGGCTTACACCAGGCTCACAGGTCGGAAGTTCAACCCCTCTGTCCCTGCTCTGCCTTAGGATGGGTTTTTTCGTGGCCCATGGGAGGGCAGTACACAGCACCCCTTTGCCCCAAGACCACCAGGGGAATGTGCCCCCCAGAGACGCCTTACCTGAAAGGGCCACGGCTGTTCTCTAGTGCATTTGTTTTTAGTGTTTATCAAGTTGACAGGAGCGATTAGTCAAAGACCAGCAGCCAGCTCCCCGGTCATCCAACACAAACAAAGCATCCGCACACTGTCAGGGCCTCCAGTGTCTTCCCCACTTAAACCCTCCCCTGCATCTCTAGGAACCCAGGCCATGTGACGCCCTCCAACCCCTCACTTACTCCAAACGGTTACCTGATGTGTTTTTTTTTCTTAAAGGGTAGCATGAAGGAAGGCTTTGCCTCAAAGGTGGGGTATCATGCATATCAGGGCAAGCATGGGGTGCCAAAAGGCTTATATCCTGGTCTCTATCTGCTTCCTGCCCTAATCGGATAATTGATCTTCCCCAAACTACAGAAGCTCCCAGGGAAACTATCTCTGTGATGACGCCCAAGCCCCCAAAGCATAAGGCAGCTAGCAAAAGGAAGTCACACTGCAGCGGGAGCCAGGAAACGTTCTGAAACAGATCATTGCTTTAAGTCACGGCCCCTCCCCCCAGGAGGATATTGGCTGAAATACAAGGCCAGTTTAACTTTTAATTATTTATTGTAGGCCTTCCTTCAGAACCTGGCGTGGGACTCTTAACAGTATGTGACATGGGACAAAAAAGAACACAGGACTTCTGTGGCTGCTCTATTCAAGAAAATCTCTGCAGGGACATGTGTACCTCGTTATTTGTGACCAGAATGTGAGAGCCTGCCTTGTTCAGCTCTCTCAGGCTCCTGCCCTCCTGTGCCCTTGCCCTCTGCTCCAATGAAACTCCAGCCTGAGTCCCCAGCCCCTGTCTGTGGGACACAGCATTCTGTCTTCTCCGCTGTCACCATATGCTCAGGTTGTCACACAGTTTACAGATTAGGGAGTCACTCTTGACTAGCATATGACGAGAGGCAGTTGTCATTAGCATACCAAACTCGGTGGACCCAAACCCTTTCTGTACCCAGGGAGCGAGTAGCCAGGCCTGATCCCCTCTTCTGATTAATGGGATTCTCAATTAAGGGAGCAGCGGATGACGGAGCAACTGGCCTCACCCTTCAAAGCAATTTTGCCTTTGCTCTGAGGTAATGAAGAGCAAACAGAAGGCTGTGATAAACTCAACCAGACAAGAGTCACATGCCCTCCCCAGCGCCACCATTCCTCATCGCAGCCGTTCTGAGACCTCAACCGCCAGAGAAGCCTAACAGCATGCCGGGCACAAGCACTGATTAATAATTCTGCAATCTAGACTCCGCAAGACGTGCTCTTTGCATTTTTCCAGGTGTCTGCAGAAGAATGAGACAAGAGTTTCAAAGGCATTAAGTGGATATTTCCACCAGCAGCTCTGTCCGGTCCACCTTGGGTGTCCTTTGGATTGGCAGGTGTCAAGATGAAGGCAGCAGAAGACATGGTTTACATTTCAAAACCTGTCCTTCAATCATCTTGGTGTGTTAAATTATTTCATTGAGTTAGTGCCTCAGACTCTAGTGGAGGAGAGAAAAAAAATTAAAATGCTCGTCAGGGCAGGCAGCCAGGTGGGTGTGCTGTGCCTTTAATTTCTCATTCATGCAGGGGTCAGCAGGGTAATGTTCATCCCTCTCTGTTGAAGTCAGACACCTCCCCCTTGTGGTTCAGTGCAACCAGTTCAAGCCTCTTAGAACCTTTGTTCAGGTAAATGGCTGCTACGGGGAGAAAGCTTACCATAGAGTTCAATGGTCCCAGTGTGAGTGTCTAAATAGTGACCTTGTCCTTCACAAGCAGATGGCCTTGAACATGGTAAAAAACTAGTAAAGAAGAAAGAGAGAACTATACTTTAGGCACATAGCTAATTTCTCCCAGAAAGGTTAGTTTCATGAATGAAGCATTTTGCATACTTAGCTACATGTCATGAGTTCTATTGCCTACATCATGTTATTTGAAAGCTTGAAAACTATGCTTGGCCTGCACACTTAAAAAAGTATTTGTATCAAGAATATATAAAGAGTATCTGCAAATCAATGAAAATAGTTTACAACTTCATAGGACATTGAACAGAGCCAATAACCAGGGATTACACAGAGGAGGAACTTCGTGACCAATCAGCACATTTTAAGGTTTACACTGAGGCCAGAGGTGGCTCAGGGGTTAAGAAAACTAACTCTTTTCCAGAGGACCCAAGTTTCTTAACACCTACTCGGGGGCTCACAACAGTCTGCAACTCCAGATCAGAGGAATCTGACGCCCTCTTCTGGCCTCCACAAAGGATCCAGCTTCAGTTCCCAGCACCCACATGGCAGCTCACAAGCCTCTCTAACTCAAGTTCCAGGGCTTCTGATGCCTCTTCTAACCTCTGCAGGCACTGGATGCAAATGGTCCCCAGGCATACATACAGGGAAAATATACTCAAACAAAACACATAACTAAAATCAACTTTTCAAAGCCAGATGCCGTGGCACTGCCCCTGCCATCCCAGAGCTGGAGAGCCTGATATCAACAGACATCTGGAGCTCACCGGCCAAGCTAGCCAATCAGTAAGCTCCAGGTTCAATGAACAACCCTATCTCAAAGTGTAGGGTGGAGCATAGTAAACACCCAACATGGATCTCTGCCCTCCACACGCAAGCACACAAACCCTGCAAGCACATGAGTACACAAAGAAAAAGAAAGGATCGTGAAACACGGTACATTCTCCCATGGGATTTATGCAATATACTGAGAAAGGAAACCTTTAAAACTTGGCAAGAGAAAGCATCTAAAGAAATTTAATAAAGAGCCTGTTAAGATGAGCTGACTGATGAGTGCATCCTACAGTAGGGATGCCAGTCTCTTGGGGCTATGGTAGCAAGTGAGTAAGCAGCTTGTAGCTTCAATGGGATGTGCCGGGGGGGGGAGTACGGTATGGTTCTAGAGACCAGACATCTAAAATCGCCTGGTGTGGGTAGAGCAGAGCATCCTCTGATGGTGCTCAAGGATAAGCAGCAAACTCTTCCAGCAGCTGAAGCTGGTGGCATCCTCGAGCTGCACGTCTTTCCCCTCCGTGGTGGTAGAAATGATGATGGACCTCATCAGTGCATACGTTTCACTATCTGGGTCCCAGAAGACAGAACTGATTGAGGAAGAAAGATTGGGAGGAGGAGATGTGTCGTTTGGGATGAGCTTTGACATTTCCAAAGCCTCTTGCCGTTCCATTCTCTTCATTTTCCGTCTCTTGCTTATGGTTTGAGATGTGAGTTCTCAGCGGCTCTTGTTGCCATGCTTTTGTTCTGCCCACGTGGAGTCCAACTCTCTGAAGCAGTAAACCTGATTTTACATTTTCTTTTATAAGTTTTCTTTGCCATTGTGTTTTGTGACTAAGACACCTGACAAGCCTTTACCTCTCCTCTTTGGGGCTTCTCTTCTGTCACTCACAAGGAGACTTGTTTAGAACCAGAGAGATATTATGATCTCATCTCATTACCTTTAGCTCATCTATTCCTATGTCTCCCAAGACCACTTTTCCAAATAACCTTCCCCATATAGTGAGGACGGGGGCATAGGTGTATCTTCTGGGCCATATTACACTTTGAATGAGAAATGTCTCTCATGGGCTCTTGCATTTGAACTCAGTCCTCAGGTGCTGATGGCTTTAGGAGATTGTTGAATATCTGAGAGGTGACTCTGTCCGTTTCACTTCATTATATGCCTTGTTGTGACTGGCTACAAGCTCCCACTACCAGTGCTGGTGCCCCAGCTGCAATGTTTTTATGTGTTTTTTTTTTGTTGTTGTTGTTTTGTTTTGTTTTTACCGTGAACCTAAACGAATCCTAAAGTTGCTTCAATGAGTTATCTTGCCCCAGTGAGAAGAAAAATAAATAAGAGTGTCATTCCACACAATGCTGGGGATGAGCTGTCAACGTTGAACAGCATAGCTATAGAGAGCCCCTTGGCAAAGAGCTTACGTGCGTGGTGGGATGTGGAGGGATCACAGCAGGCACAGGTAAAAATGCTGAGGAGATGAGAGGAAATGGGAGACCCGGCAGGAAGCTGTCGCGTTGAAGGGGAAGAGGGTGAGTGTGTCCAGGGAGTGCAGTGATATGCTGCTATGTCAAGAGACTTGAGACATCGTTTGTGCAGTCTGTCTTCCTGATGCTGAAAAATACAGCAAGAGAAGGAAGACAAAACTGTAATTGCTCCCTGGTCGCTGGTCTGAGCTGACAACCTACAGGATACAGGAAAGCAAAGCCTTAGAGGGAGGCAAAATGGGAGGATTCCAAAGCTCAAGTTGAACATAAGAATATGAAGACTAGCCTTAGCAAACTGGTAACGTAAGGGAGTCAGTGAAAATGAAGACAGTCCAAACACTTTGATGAGTTCTTAGATCTTCAAGTTGTTATTGAGGCTTGTTAAGAGATACTCAAACACCTGCAGTAAAAGAGAAGGCAGGTTGGTCAAACTTCCCATTGTTGTGACAAACACCTGTGGGGACAACTGAAAAGCAGGAAAGGCTGGAGTCACAGTTCCAATGTTTCTAAGCCTGTGGTAAGACAGAACATAAGGATCCAGAAAGCTCGGGGAAGCAGAGAGCAAAGACCAGGAATGGTACCTGGGCAGTGTATGTTCCTATCAACTAAGTTCCTCCAACCAGAATGCCTCGCCTAGTCTTCCAACCCTCCCAACAATGCCACCTTCCGATGGACCCATCAACGGCTTAAGCAGTTAATAACACCAAGGGCTTCAGATCCTCTCCACTTTCCAATAGCCCATCAGCTGTCAACTGAGCTTGACTGTCAACCTGATGGGTCTTAGGATTTCCATGGAAACAAACCTTTGGGAATGCCTGTGAGGGAGTTTCTAGGTTTTTTTATTGGCATGGGAAGAACCACCTTAAATGCATGTGTCACAACTCCGTGGTCTGCAGTCCTGGACTGAAGAGCGCACTAAGGTGAGCACCAAAATTCGTCTCTCTTTGCTTCCTGATTGCAGATGTGATGTGAACTACTGTGTCTCATGCCTGCTGACAGCTCTTCTCTATCCTGATAGACTGTGCCCTCCAACTGGTAGGCAATAAACCCTTCCTTCATTGGCCTCCTTTTGTAAATAAGCCAGCAAATAGCACAACCTAGAATAGTAGATGCAACACAGATTGTAAAAGGTGTGATGTGGTACAGTGTTACAAAGTTTTGGGAAAAAAAATTATCAAGTTTTACATGCAAAAGATGCCCCACATTGCAGGTACTTCCAAAAGCGATGGGAAACACACGCTGTTATGTTAATACCACCCTAGTCATCTTTTAAAATGCTTTCATAGTTTTCCAGAACGATAAGTAAGAGAAACAGAGGAGGAGATGTATCTACCCCTGTAGATAGGCTAGGGGTGAACTCTCACCCGCGTGATCCGTTCGTTTGTTTTTCCTCAGACTCGTTTATCTCTAGAGTGCCCTGCAGTGCCAGCCTTCTTTCTTCCTCCTCCCTCAGTCAGCCAGACACATCCCATCCTCCTCGAAGTGGAAGAGAAACACCCTCTGCCCCAGGCATTGCCTGGGGGAACCCTTCCACCCTTGCTCTGGAGACTGTGATTAACCATTTGGGTCCTGATAGTCTAGGAACTAGAATCACCCTGTTTCTCTACCCGCAGGCTTCTGTTTTGGAGTTTATGCCACTGTGTAAATCCTTACCATCCCGCAAGCCTGGAGATGGCTTTATGCTGCCCACATACCTGACAGATGTTCTTGCTGGGTATTGAACATAAATCTAGCACAATCGTTTTTCTTTATTTGTTATTGCTGGTATAAATTCTAATGGCGTTCTGAATCCAGGGCTGCTTAAGCGGCCTTTTCCTCTTTTAGGGATTGTTTAGAATTGTGTCAGTGTTAGACACATTCTGATAGCCTGATTCAGCATTGTGCTTTCTTGATTTTCAGAGTGCTGGCTTGTGCCTCTGAGAACTGCTGTTGAGTGATTTCGCAGACCTTCCCTCCTCTCCGTGCAGAAGGGCTCATTCTTGTCAATTACTCCAACAGTGTCTCCTTAGGGATGACCTCTAATTTTATAAGGTATCCCATCACCGACCTCTTCATGGTTTTCCGCAGTTTTCTGTCAGTTTTCCTTATTTTTTTCTTTCACCCTGTCTAGTAAATTTCTTTCTTCCTTCCAAATCCTTGCAGCCACTTCTTTACAGATTGGCTCTGGTTTGTGAGAACAAGGGCTCACTAGTTACCTTGGGAGAGCCGCCACCACTCCTTACCAAAAGTTTCTTCATGCTTGACCCAGAACACCATGAGGTGCGGTGTGGTAGAGGCCATCAGCTATCAATTCTGTGTCAAACAAGTCGTTTCCAGATCAGTGCTGTATGGGTTATTTTTTCTGTTGCTGTGATGAAATCTTGACAAATGTTTCATAAGAAAGGAAGCATTTGTTTTGGCTCACAGTTTGAGGGTATAGTCCATCATGGCAGGAAAGGTATGGTGTCAGGAGCACGGGGGCAGCTGGTCATGTTACATCTGTGGTCAGGAATGGGGGGGGAGAGAGAGAGAGAGAGAGAGAGAGAGAGAGAGAGAGAGAGAGAG
>LOJH01007283.1:19398-31207 GCA_001685095.1 Ellobius talpinus
AGATAGATAGATAGATAGATAGATAGATAGATAGATAGACAGATGGTAGATAGAAGATAGATAGAAGACTGATGATAGATAGATGGATAGATATATAGATAAATGATAGTAGAGATGACATATATATATATATTCAGTAGAAGATTATTACATTTTTAATATGTCTATGTGTCTACATGTATGGCCCTGCCTATACCTCTCAATAATTCAATGGCTTTCTAGGGTCCTTGAAGATTTCCCATACCATTTGCATTGCCTACAATCTACAGGGACAAGTCATTATGAAGAGGACCAAGAGAACTCCTAAGGAGCTGTTGGCCAGGACTATCTCTCCAGAGGCTAGGAGAGAACCTCATCTGGCCTTAACAGAGGTCTTTTCCATAGTTTTGATGACAAGGTGCTCAGCACAGCTTACAAGCACTGGGCATCTCTGCCAAGGAACATACCCCCTGCCACTGATGAGATGGAGAGATCCTATCTCCCTAAAATGGCAGATGCAAGCCTCCCTGATAACCCATAGGAGAGGATATGCTTGTGCTTTTCCTCAGACTGCCACAATGCCAATATGGGTCCCAGGAGGAGATGTATGCCCAGCCATGGATCAGCCTGCTTCCACCAGGCAGGAAATAACCCAGGATGGGTAATGTATATACTCCCCTTTCTTACTCCATTGCACCCCCAAACAAATTGATTTATTAAGAGCAGAGGTTATGGCCTGTGACTCTTCATTTTTTGAAAAAGTATGGCATAATATAAAAAGGATATTGGATCCCTCCTGGATGCTCACATACACATTAATTGATTGGTGGTATTGTTAGTCCTTATTCACTTTAAATATTTCCTTTGGCAGATCCAACATCAGCAGGCAGCAGATAAGGTGACTCTTCAGGTGTTAATGGCTCTCAAGCATCCTTCTCACAGTCTTCCACAGGAGGCTATGCCTGCCTCATTACCTGTAATTCAAAAGGCTGCTGCCTAGACCCCAACCCTGGCAGCTCCTCAGGAATGAATGCTCTTCTAGGACTGATAGTCAATGATGGCTAAGAGCTTATTTGGCAGGTCAACCTAAGACAGGCACTGTTCAGTTGCTGAGCCCTCCTGAGGTGGCGTCAACAAAGCCTGAGCCACTGAAAGTCCATGTAACAAATAAAAAAAGGGTAGATATGTAGGAAGTTAAAGCCTAGCAGGCCAAAAGGAGCATAGTGGAGTCTGCCCAGTGCTGTCAGAGGTTCTGATAAAGCTTTGCCTATGAGGGATGACCAAGTGTGATGCTTCCTGAGTACCTAGCAGCAGGTGTTGTCAGAGGTCCTGATTGTGCCTAGTCAAGGAGGGACAACCACACTATGTCAACTGCCAACTAATCAAAATGCCTGGGTGCTGAGAGGGTTTATAAGTATTCCACCATTGTTAAATAAAATGAGTTTGCCTTCTACCTGACTCCCAGTGTCTGAGACATTGACACTGTGCCTTGTCACCCCCTCTACTGAGGGAAGACACAAGGGCCCAGCAACAAGGACTGACACCTGAGCTTGACTTAATGATCTCTACACCTAACTGCACATATGAACACATACATCCTCACATACTTGTGGGAATGCACAACATGAACACACATATACACATATATGTGTAGGTATGCACGCATACTCCAACCTATTAGTTAAGGAAAGGCTAATCCACAGAAACCTAGAGCAGAGAATGTCCAGCTTACCTGCAGCCTTCAACGAAGAGCAGTAAAAATCCAGTGTGTTCCTTAATTGAAAAACCACCCACTACCCCAAACCTGCTTGCTTGGAGGAAGAGGGTATACCATGTGACTCCTTTTCATTCTGTTACTGTAAGACCGCAAAGCAAGGAGTGACCAAATGGGCTTAAGAATGTTAAAGTTAAAAGTAAATGAATTCCAGTAACCTATACAGCAGTCCTTCATGCCGCCTCTAGAAGGTTGAGCACAGGAACAAAGTCTTTAACAATGCTTGCTTAAATATCCCCATCTGCCCTTCTTTTGCTTATCACATGATTAAGTAGTTTGGACACTTACCCATTATATAAAATACAAACTTGAAGTTCGGATGCTTAGAAGTTTACTTTGCCCGAGGTCCTGAAAATACTTCAGATCTGAGGGTGCCCCCAACCGAAATCAATTTGCTATTTAGGCAAGTATAAAATATGAACTAGACAACCTATAACAAAGTCAAACCCAGAACTGCACCTGCCGCAGGACCCCGTGGATTCAGTCTCTTCAGTCTTTGCATTACATGTGTTTACCTATATTGAATCCAAAACAGAAGCCGTTTCTGTGTGCTAACTATGACACCACAGAGTTATTGGTAATTGGAACCACAGGCTTACTGTGCACAAGGAAGAGAGTGTAGAAACATGCGAATTTCTCCCTTCAGATTCTAGAGCTCCAATCTCATCCCTGCCAGAGAAAATATAGGGTTGTACCAGCAGTGTTTTCTTGGAGATCATATGATTAAATATTCACATGGTGTTTGCCTCAGCCTGCCCTACCTAAGGCATTTTCTTCCACACCAAACAACATATAAGCTGCTTCACTTCCACTTCCTCCCTTCCTTCCTCCCTTCAAAGGTGATACCTTACCCTCAAACAGGAACATAGATGCTAAAAATGTTGCTCATACCTAGTAATTGAAAGTAGAGCATTGATCAACAGAGGCTGGGGAGAGTAGGGACGAAAGTGGTGGGGAAAAATTGGTCAATCTTCACTGTCAACTTGACTGGAATATAGAACCACCTAGGAGGAGCACCTTCAGGTGCTTCCAGGGAGGTTTAGCTGTGGTGGGAAGACTTGCCCAGAATGTGGGGAGTATCACCTCACACAGAATGAAAGGGCCAAAGAAGGCAGGATGTTTCCTGCATTCATTCATGTCTCACTGGTTCGTGGTTGGGTAAGATGTGACCACCTCGCTCACACACACAGGTGCAGTCACAGTTAAATGGGAACAGGCGTATCACACATTAGGTGGCCATAATGACAGCAGACTGTACATTTCAAAACTCCAAGAGAAAAGATTTGAAAGTTTTTGCCATAACCAAATAACAAACATTTGAGAACTTTTAAACCAGGCCCAAATGGCACAAAACATGATTGCATAGGATATCACCGGGAGCCCATTAAAATGTATGACTTTTTTGGACTTTGTCAATTAAAGTTTGTTTAAATTAAAAAAAAATAACAGATTAGGAAACAAAAAGAAAAAATAAAAGTGTTAAAAAATCAATACAGTGCTCTAGGGCCCATCAACTGAGAAGACTTTCTCGCTTGGTGTGCAATTCGGTGTACGTGTCCTGAGCCAGCTGACTTACCCAAATGGCCCTGGGTGTCTGTGGATCAGCAATCAGAGGGGCAGCTCTCCCCCTGCTTGATCCCTGCTGGCAGTAGCCCTGACCATTCCCATCTGAGAACATACATGGTGACCAGAGCCCAGGCAGGAGAAAGGTCAAGTCAGTACCCTCACCCTGAAGCTACAGTAGATGGTTGGGATGGGCACCCCTGCTCCCTGCAAACCACTGGGATCTTTAGAAAAGGCCCCAGGGCCTGTAGCAAGCATGAGGCTAAAGCTGAGCACAGGGCTATGGATCCAGGGCTACAGACCACAGCAGCCTTCTAGACAGGTGGAAGTCGACACATCAGTGTTCTCAGATCTCTCTGGGATAGTCAACATAACAAACCACCCCACAAGTCTGGCTTGGTTATTGACATCTGTACGGACATGACCGCATCACTCCATTTGTATCATGTCTGTTTCTCATTAGCAAAGCACAACTGAAAGTCATCCTTTCCTATTTTCTACACATTCCTTTCTCTTCTTATCACTAAAATAGTTAGGTTTATTGGTGTATTTATAGAACCCATTTGAGAACTTACAATTTTTAAAGGAATATTAAGCAAGAGTCTTTTAAATAAAGTCAATTCAATCCCCCTGGCCCCACCTTGTAAAACTGTGGAAATAAAGGGCTTTTGAAAAGGTACCCAAATATAGCAGAAGAGCATCTCTGTGGAACGGGGATATTATCCATGCAGTCTGATTTCTCAGAGGCAAAGACTGTGCATTTCTGCTCATCTACACAGTCCACCAATCAGGTCGCTATGCCAGGACCCAGCTCTCCTGCTTGGAAGCTACTGGAGGTGCTTAGCAAAGGTTGGCTCACCCTCCTTGAGGCAGAGGGGCCATGACGCTCTTCTCATCCTCCAACCCCACCCAGGAGCTGCCTACACCACTGCATTGGAGCCCTATTAACTGCACATCAACCCCCCTTCCCTAAAGCATGGGTGATCTCTTCCTCACTCCACCTGCGCTTGTGACCCAGGAGATCATGGCACCACGTTGTGCATGTGTCTCTTTAAAAATCTGGTTACAAAATTTAAATAAACTATTGGGCAATAATACATAGAAGGTGAAAGTAAAACTTCAGACTGGGTCATACACCTTCCACATATTACAGATATACACAGGCCACACACATGCAGGTATATACAGATAACACACACACGCAGATAAACACATATCACACACATGCAAATACACAGTCCACAAACAGTTGAAAACCACCAGTACTCAGTAAGTACTCAACACACACACGTACACACACATACATGCACACCATATAAAACATACATACATCATGAACTACATAGACTTTACACACACACACACACAGTTACCCCCCCACCACACAAGTATTGGCACCATACACATTCCATGTGCACACACAACCACACAAATTATACACAGGAAACACACACTCACACTCTCTAGGGTGGAATATTATTGAAGAGTTGTGATAAATGAGAGAACAGGAACTTAAATCACATTAAGGGATCCTGGACTTTGTTGCATGTGATGTTTTAACCTGTATGTGTTCTGCTATGATAAATCTTAATTATAAAGGAAGCTGAACCTACAGAGCAACCTCTGCTCTGTGTGCATCATCCAAGGATCTGCAGGAACCTAAGGTCTTTCCAGCAAATCCTGATAGTTTCAACACTTCTAAATTAAATGGAAGCCACAAAGAGAACTTAGCTACTTAGTACTTAAATAGTCTCATCTAACAAGTATAGTGTGTGTGTGTGTGTATGTGTCTGTGTGTGTGTGTGTGTGTGTGTGTGTGCGCGCGTCTGTGTATGTGTCTGTCTGTGTGTGTGCGTCTGTGTAGGTTATACAGCTTATATCAATTTATTTGCAGTAAGAACAAATTTTATGGGTTTATGAAGAGCTATGATTATTTGCACATGAAAGTTGCTGACTTGTCAAGGAGAGGACACGTATATTTCTTGCCAGCACAAGGGTGGTATCAGGTACAAACTCGCTGCTCGTGACTTGTTCCATTATAAGTGTAATTCTCAGTGCTTCCCTGGTACTAACTGCAATCACTAATGTTTTTAAAGATCTCGGAACCAACCTTGCTCTTCTAAGGGCCAGACACTATATTATACCTACAATGGGATTAAACATAGAAAAGACTATTTTCTACTTACAGACCCTCATATTCTCCTCCCTCCAACCCTTCCTTGCTTGCTTCCTTCCTTGTTTCCTTCCTTCTTTGCCCCTGGTTCCTCATAAATAGAATGCACTCATTACATTAGCCGAGTGAGCATAACATGCCACTAGTGTATATTGATTTCTCACACAGCTATCTAATCAATCACTTTAACACAAATCTTTTACCACTCAGTCATGAGGACATAGAGATAACCTCAGACCTGAACCCTGCTTTCCAGAAATGTGCAGCTAAACTAGAATGCAGATCAGCCTGGGGTACTTACTATATCATATCCCTGAGGGAGGTCATTTCCTAATACCATCTTTTTCTCCACAGCAATCTCATCTCTTGGCAATCAATTATGATCACTCTTCCCTTGGTTTGTTCATTAGAGTATTCTAAACTAACCCCCACTAGTTTGCCTGTTGTTGTAACCAAACTTATGACAAGAAGCAACTTGACGAAGTAGGAGATTGTTGTAGCTTACATCTGGAAGGGATGTCGCCCCTCAAGGCAGAAAAGGCATGGGTGCAGGAACCCGAGGCAACAGGTCACATTGCATGCACACTTAGGAAACTGAGAGTATGAAGGAGGGCTCCATGACCTTCCCGAGCTGCATGGTCATCTGGAAAGCGAGGATCCAAACACGTGAGCCCATGGCAAGTACATCACAACCACATTCAAACCACAACATTAGTTAGATGTATCTGTTTCTGGAATACAGTGTGATTGCCTCATGAACACAACAGCGTGTAATAGCTTTAGGTTTTGAAACAAAAATCAGTAAAAATTTTCAGTGTTTGGGATAGTTTCTGAATTCGGGAAGGAGCTGCATGATTGAGTGTTTGGGTTTGGCCATGGAAACCACACACCTTGAAGCACGCAGCCCATTACTATTTTAGACTTCGCAAAGCCTTCATGTGGCCAGCATGGCAGTTCGGGTGGAAGCAAGTTTGTGTCTTCATGTGTCCCCAATGTTGTCCCTGCTGTTTCATTGTACCTTCAAAAATAGGAACATGTTGGACCATAGGAGTGGCTGATGCCAACAGTAGAGAAAGTGAGGTCACAGTTCCACTTCCTTGAGGATTTACTCCTAAGAAAAGCCCATGTAAATTGGTCTCTTCCTGTGGTGGAGGAAATCTCACAGTTGAGAGTTCTCTAAAATAAGCTCCAAAGAGAATTCTACTGGATATTGTGTGATGCTGTCTAAATGTTTAATAAAAGGTATCGAGCTGGTTAGTCTTTAACTGCCGACTTCACTGGATTAAGAAACACTCACCCAGGAGACTGAAAAACATACTTCAGGGTTTGCCCATGAAGCTAGCTCCAGAGACTCTTGAAGCTCTGACTTCAATTAATGATGGAATCAAAATTCAAATAGAATTTAGGAGGCAGAGGAACTGTGAAATATATAGTCTGATTGGAATAAGTACCTCACATGAGGCATGCCCTTCCTTGGGGAGCTCTTCTTGACCTGATCCCTTCCTGTGTGGTTCCATCTGCTTCCTGTATCCATGAACTAAAGCTGTAATGGCTCCTGTCACTGTGATGTTCTGCCTGAGCTCATAAAACTAATCAATCACAGACCAGATCCACTGAAAGTGTGAGCCAAAAGCTCCTCTTCCTTTCGGTTGCTTTGCTCTGGCTTTTTGTCACCGCGAAGAACAGGAAATAATCCAGGTGCTTCCTACAACTGTGTTAATTGTAGTTGACAAGTTGTAAGAAAAAAAAACAGAGCAAGTACTTAGAACTTGAGTCAGTGAAGTACTACCACACCGAAAGACAAATTCTATTGCTGACATTACTTAGAACATATATAATCATCTTAGTTGGTGTTCTATTGCTGTGAAGAGACAGCATGACCATGGCAACTCTTATAAAAGAAGTCATTTAATTGGGCCTGACTTACAGTTCAGAAGTTGAGTCTGTTTTCATAGCAGGGAGGGTAGAAGCAAACAGGCAGCAATCTGCTGGAGAGCTGGTTGAGAGTTCTCCATCCAGATCCACAGGCAGCAGCAAGACAGAATGACACTGGGCCTGGTTTGGTGCCTTCAAATCTCAAATCCCAGCCCCAGTGGTACACTCCTTCCAACAAGGCCACAATCTATAATCCTTCCCAAGTAGTGTCATTCCTGGATGACCAAGCATTCAAGCATATGTGCCAGAAGGCAATGTTGTCATGTGCCTGCTGGCCCATACCCAGCTGAACCCTTGTTGAACTACGAAGCGAGAGAGACAATCACAGGGCTCTGCAGTACAGTCAGCTACTACTGCAGATGTCTCTTGTTCAACATTGACCCCTAGTAACCCTAAGAGCTAGCCATTGAGCCACAGTTCTGCCTATAGCAGATAACATGGGAGCTCATGGAGGCTAAACTTGTAGAGCATCTCATAAGAAATGAGGGTATAAGCCAGAATTCCAACCCAGGAGCCTGACTCTAAGGTCTAAGCTCTTTGCCAGTCCACCCTACCATTTCCCTAACGTGACTGCTACCATGGTCTAACTTTACCAAGAAGCATCACAACGGCGAGAGGGATCTGAGGCTAATGACTCCACCCTCCGGAAATAAAAACTGCATTTGTGGCTAAACTCCCTATGTTTATAGGCTTGTTTGTTCTTTTATGTCTAGTGGCTGGCACAGAATCCCCTTTAACTACACATAAATGAGCTCTGGAGTAAGATTTTTCCACTAAGGAAATAAAGGGACATTTCTGAGTACCCAGAAAGTATCACATGCTGAGCCAGGGATACACAAGTGTCATGTCATGTGACTGTAGCAGTGTTGGTGAAGGCTTGGAGTCCTGAATCCTACTGTTCCTTTTTCAACCATTAGGAAAATCAAAAGACAGAAGCCCAAGTGATTAGTAGATATTTCTGTACCTAGTTAAAAAAAAATACAGGGGCAACAAGAGTCAAATCTTTCTGGACAAAAATACCTAAGTTAATCTGGGGTCACCAGGCAGGCGGCATGGATGGGAGCCACACTGTTCCAGATCTTCCAAAGTCTGGAAGCCTGAGCTGCCCACTGACAGTTGCCTGTCAAAAAAGTAGCCACAGGATGCAGGCGTTGCTCAGAGGACCAACCATCAGGTGACCCAGCTTTGGACTGACAGAGGACCCAGGAGAGAGAACCCAGTTCATGCTAGAGAAGAAGAGTGATGATCACCAAGTCATGGCACGAGGCATGCGGTAGCTGAGCAGGTGAAAAAAGAGAAAACTCTGCAGTAGGAGGAAGCTCCCGGCCTCCTAAAGACTGAACCGATTTTCCTTTCCTAATTCCCTACACAGGTAGTCTCACTCTTATATGAGACAAGAAGTCAACATTCTAATAGGAATTAAAAAACAGAGAAAACTGTCTATGATGAACTAGTTCACCCAGTGTTTAATTAATAGTCATAATTGCTAGTCAGCACTTAAATGCCATGTGTTTCTAAAGCAACACTCTCTCTCTCTCTCATGACATTCATCCTTTGGTTCTTTTTTAGACTCACCACAGCATATGTTTACACTAAAACTGAAACCTTCTCTGAAACTCAGAAACCATGAATTCAGTATCATGTCTATCTCCCACTCAGGCAAAACAGTTGAGAAAATGTCTATGTATTTTCTCAGCTTCGGGAAGGACACCGTACAGCTCTTTCCAGTGTATAACTGAGTCACAGATGTGGAAATGTATGTAAACATTATCCATAAATGCTCAAGTATCAAATATAAGTTTGCTTAATCATCTAAGAGGAATGATTTAAATCGCAGAAGAGAGAAAGGGGACAAGTGGCATGGTTCAGAGAATCGGGGGACCTGTTCCTGATCAACCAAGCTCTTCCATGAAATATGAAGAAGGACAGCTAACTAGCAAAAGGGTAAGGAAGGAAATCTAGGCACATGGATCCTGTAGAGATATGGAGCTTTACATCAGCTGCAAATGCCTTACAAGAGGCCATGGTTAAATTCTCAGCCGTTCTGCAAGTCAGATGTCAAGCACCATCATTTTAAAAATGATGATAATTAAATATGTTTGTAATATATTTAGCAACATATTCAGTGGCAATTAAATAAATTATATTAAGAACAAAGGTAATAAATAACACTCACTCTCCAATTATGTTTCTAGAATCCACTTCTGTCTGTGATCCTTAGGTTATCTCTGCTGTGTTCAGTGGTAGAAATACCATACATCATGGTACTTGCTGTATTTCCTCTCCCGATTCCATATTAAATAGTTTCACATGAAATGGCCAAACAGACCAAGGTGGGAGCCTTTACACCATGAGCGTAGGCTAACTTCACAAATGAGGACTTGCTTTATGGTTCTGTTGATGACACAGATTGAAAGTGATAGATAAAAATTAAAAAGATGCTGATCATACTTAAAGGTTTGTAAGCCAATAGGTGCCTCATGGACACACACACAGACACACAGACACACATATATATATACATATATACATACATATATATATATACACACACACAATAGACACCAATGCAAAAACACACAGAGAGACAAAGCAACACACCTACACACACACACATACATAAGAAGATATACAGATACAGAGAGAGGTCTACAGATACAGACACATGCACACATCAGTATTTATCCCATCATTAAGAACTCATCTCATGCAAGTCACCCATCTTGACAAAACCAGTGGAATTCCCATCTATATCTATAAACCTGCATCTTAGATTGATTTTATCATCCTTATTCTCTAGACAACAGCATCATGCTGGAAGCTCATTTGTGAGTGCCTTCACTTTGCTATGGAATCAAGGTAGTAATCAGACATTTACCTGTGGTCTGATTTGCTCAAATCATCATTTGATTGCACCTATGACTGAGTGGCCAAATGTTTTTCTAATGCAATGAAAGCATTTTGGGAGAATCAATTGGCACATTGGAGTTAAAAATGACTATCTCGTATGCTTTATACTTTGGCTAACTCCAGAATAGGATGGTAAGTCCCTATTACTAAAAGCACTATGCACTTTAGAAACTGGGTCTCAAGATTCCTGAGCAGTAACTAGTAACACCTCCTCCTCAGGACTAGTTTTGGGGTACCCAAATGTGCCAGGCAAGCTTCCAAAGGAGAAAAACAATAGCAGTTTTACCCAGCTTGATGCCTATGAACTGCACCAACATTGGTATGACATGATAACCCTAATGGTTCAGTAGTGTTGGTAACCAACAACTCTCTAATTGAACTGAAGACCCTCTCAACAAGAGGGAGACTATGGCGATCCCTGGAAACCTAGCTAACTACTCATTACTAGTGAAGTCATGTCTATTGAAAGAGAACCTACAACCACTACTTTACTGAACCAGTACAATTTGTAACAACAATCTGTAAGTATTTGTCCTTATACCCACAGAGAAGTGGAGTCTTCAACCTTCATCAGAAAAACTTCTCCCTGTAATAGATGGAGATCACTACAGAAAACCACAACCAATCAAAACTCAGAGTTGTGTTACCAACCTAAAATTATCTTTTTAGATTTTAAAACTTTTTTAGATAAAAACTTAGGTTTTTATGTCTCTCAACATTATAAACTTTACAACCCTTTGTAAATTTTTTTCTTAATTTGGTAGCAAAGAAAGTGGTATAACTATTTAAATATAAAATTTTGGAATCAGCAAGAGAGGATAGATAATAACATATATTCTATGATTTTGCCAAACATAAATGTACTGGACACTTTGACTGCCCTTCTTACCTAATAATTGTTCTCATTGTATATAGTTTTACTGGTTTAGAGTTAAATCCTTTCCTTTTTATTTAGATGAAAAGGGAGAGATGTTGCTGGAGATTTGTGCACTATATAAAGATGTGTCATTGTGATTGGTTTCATAAAATTCTGAATGGCCAATAGCTAGGCAGGAGAGGTTAGGAAGGACTTCTGGGCAGAGAGAGGAACTTTGGGATATCTATGAGGAAGAGAGGGATTAAGCTAGTGAGACATGGAGGGAGTCAGTCATACAGCATGGAGGAGCAGTAAAGAGCCATGTAGCTCTTAATTAATTAAATAAGCTACATTATTAGAAATTGGTTAATTTAAGTTACACAGGAACTAGCCTAAGCTAAGGCCAAGCTTTCGCAATTAGAAAACAAATGCAGAGTTGTGGAATTGAGTCCCAACGGATACACCTACAAAACACTTCTGCAGCTAAGGCTCGGGGAACATTGCAGATGAGAGGGTGGACAGATTGCAAGACCCAGAATGTAGTGAAAGGGGAGCGCAGGCCTGTTTTTTTGTCCCACCCGGCTCCCACATGGCTAGCTTATACCCCGAAATAACAACA
>LOJH01007284.1:0-31206 GCA_001685095.1 Ellobius talpinus
GCGGGAGCTGGGCGGGACGAAAAGCAGGCCTGTGCTCCCCATTCACTACAAAACAGGTCACATAAGAATCCCCAGACAACCCAGTCTGTTGCGGAGACAATGGGTTGCCATCCACAACTATCAGAAAGGCCACATTGCTGAAGACAATACCCATACAACTCTTTGAACCTTGAGGGGTGAAGCTGATATTGATATGGTACCTACATTCTAATGTCTATGGTATTGGAAGGTACTCTACAGGCTACCAAAGAGAAGTGTAAACATCATCCCGACCACAAGCCCTTGTTCTACAATGCTGTCCTGCTTGCAAAATATGCTAGGGCAATGGTGGCACAAAGTTTGTGAGAGTAACCAACCAAAGCGTAATTTGGCTTAAGGCCCACCCCATGAGATGGAGACCAAACTTGACACTTCAAGGGTGACCAAGACCCAGAGACTAGAAAGGCCAGAGGCCCAGGGTAAAACCAAATACTACTGGTCTTAAAAAAAAAAAGTTCCCAGTCTTAACTAGGATCCAGAGCATCCTGGTTCTCCCTTATTCTTCCCAAACATGAAATTCCTAAACTTTAAAATATTTTAGATTCAGGTTATATACATTCATTACAAATAAACAAAAACTACTGATTTATGCCAAATAACAGGAATAAAACAAAGCATTAAACATTCTTCTTTTGATATACACAGCTGATATGAGTGAGCATAAACCTGGTGAATAAGCT
Source organism: Ellobius talpinus (assembly GCA_001685095.1). Lineage (NCBI taxonomy): Eukaryota > Metazoa > Chordata > Mammalia > Rodentia > Cricetidae > Ellobius > Ellobius talpinus. The sequence continues at coordinate 720 of LOJH01007284.1, forward strand.
AAGCATTCTACTGCCTTACTGTATGATTATTGAGATAATAATTAGGTCTTCGTAAAATTTTGCATCATATCTATATAAAACATGTTTTTTCCAAAGTAAGATTTACTTAATCTCTTTGACAGCTAGAAGCCAAATGAATTCATGTTGAATTCCTCACATAAAGAGGATTCTAGTAGGCATATTAAGTACATTTCATTGATTAATGCACAATTGTAAGTGACCTGGGTTCTCATTTTTCTCATTTTTAAATTTTTAAATGAAAAACAATTTTTTCATATATTCTGATCATCCTTCCTTCCTCCAACTTCTCCAGATCCTCACCTCTTCCCAAATCCAATTCCACCCTCTTTCTCTCTCTTTAAAAAAATGAACAAAAGAATAAGAAACACATTAAAAAAACACATGAGAATGGAAACCAAAATATACAAACAAAAGATCAATTACCCAAAAGATACCCAAATAAAACAAAATGAGAGCAAAAAGTCTACAAAAATATTATTGAGTTCATTTTTTTGTTGAGCAACTACTCCTAGACATTAATCCTGCCCTGAAGTGTGATTAATATACTCATGAATACTTCTTTAGAAAAAAATAAGTTTTCCTTTGCCAATGGGTATCATTTGCAAAGAGTTTCTTGGATAAGTGTGGGATCCTGTGTCCACTCCCCTGTCTCAGCACTGGGACTCCTCTGGCCTGAACCTGTGCAGGCTTTGTACATGCTGCCAAAGTTTCTGTGAGTTCATATTTGCATCAGTCCTGGTGTGTCTGGCAGACACTGTTTCCTTGGAGCCAGCCATCCATCACCTCTGGCTCTTAGAATTATTTCACCTCCTCTTCCACATAAATCTTCGAACTCTTGGGGGAGAGATTTGATGAAGACGTTCCATTTAAGGCTCAGTGTTCCAAACATGGTCTCCCAATCACTTCAACGTTCTCCAGTCTCCGCCAGTTACTATTTATTTCATGAGAAAGCTTCTCTAATGAAGGCTGAGCAAGATACTGATCTATGGATACAGAAAAAATGTCAATATGAGTCATTTTATTCCTATGATCTTTTGGCAGAACATTAATATTTGGTTTTCCTGGGGGGTCCCATTTTTTTATCATTTCCAGTGCTTAAAATGGTACTTGAGGTTGTGTGTGTGAGAGAGAAGGGGGGGTGATGTAGGATGTTAGTTGATTATTTGTTTTGGTGATATATTGTTGCTTAACTTTTGTCTTTGCAAAATAGAATAGAGGGTACTATCTACAATGACCCATATTTTGATGATCTAGAAGCAGAACATTGCCATCCATATTCGCTTTCCATGGAGCCCTTTGTTTTCTTTCTTAGCATTCAGACATCCCAGAAAAATGCAGGAATGATAAGGCTGGGCCTCAGTTCCTGGCCAAGTTAATGTGGTACTTGAAGCAGAAACATACATGAAAAGTGTTGACTCTCCAACCCCCACATGCATCTGGTGAGTCACAATCTTTCTCTTTTAAAGGTGCTCTGCATATGTCTTGAGTTTTTGAGAGTCACTCCCCTGTGAGACTCTTCCCCCTGCTGGCCAACAGCCTCTTTGGAATATCCCTGTGCTACTACTCTAAGACTTGGGAGTAAGAATTCTCCAGTAGCTTGGGAGTAAGAATTCTCCAGTAGCTTAGAGTAGAGACACCTCTGTCACCACGCATTGATTGCCTAGGTCAGTTTCTGGAGATAGATTACTAAAGTACTGACGGGCCATAGAGCAGCTCAAAAAAGCGCACATGTATGCTTGGATAGAATCTGAAGAGCCAGATCAGGCTGGCTAGCAATGGTCATGACCTGTGTCAAAACCTGCAATGGAGAGAAGGGGGCACTGTGAGCCTGCCAAGCAGTCCAAAACAAAAACTGAGGAATAGAAAGGCATTAAAAGTTAAGGAATGCAGTCAGGGACAGACCCAGAAGGAACTTTCAAAGTCCAAGTCTTCCTAGTTTCTATATAATCTGCTGCTTGGCTATGGTATTTTCATAATCTCCACTTATGGTATTTTCAGGTACAGCTGTCTGTCCATCCATTGCTCAACTCAGTGGTGATGTAGTTCCAAAAACGCACACCGAATTTTGTTTAATTCCATTAAGTCAATATTTACTGATTATGTGACAGATGCCGTAATCATGACCAAAGAAGATGAGGAGTAAAGCTACAGAGTCAAGGTCAGCGACCAATTGTGCAATAAACGCCATCCCTTTTCATACAGAATCACACCAGACGAATCCTACTGTCTACCTTGCTTTTATGGGTTATAGTCCATTTTACTCATCATTCCAACAATCTCAATTACCTTATATCCGAGACCTCTCAAAGAAGAATGGATTAGAGGAAATGGAAAGGAAAAGATAGCACAAGCAATACTGTTCCTTCAGGAAAACACTGATCCAGTCAGGACGTGGCAGATTGTCTGTCATAAAATGGGAGGAAAGGGACACAAACAGAAGATCAGAGCTCAGGAAGCCTATATCCCTCTGGACTCACTTTTACATGGATACCAACATTTGTCTACACCTCATAATACCGGGCTTTTCATTTCGCATCAAGGCTGGGGGTCCTCAAAAGAGAGCTCAGCACTTACAAAACCTAGCATGTGTTCCGAATACTGTATCTGAGAAAAATTAAGATTATGTAACATTTTTTATAAAGATCACTAAAGAGGATCGAATAGAAAAATCACGGTGCTGGAAACAGCAGACACCGTGCATCTGGAAGGTTTGCAATGGCTAACACCACAAACGTCTGAAGAGCTGAAGCTTCGGTATGCATTTAAAAGGGGAAAAAAACGCACTGGGCACAATGACAAACTGACTGGAATAAGGAAACCCATGTGCATGTGCCCTGACTAATCTACATGTCTCTTGCATGTGGGAGGCTTGTGTGCCATCCGCACCAGCTGTGCACTTATGAACACTGTGTAGCCCTTCTCATCTGAGCTGTCACCACACACTCCACACGCTCCAACCCTCCAGGTGGTTAATTCCGTCAAACCTTTAGAAAGCTCTAGACAGGAGCTTATTTATGTGTTACTTAAGGAAAATTTTAAATGAGTTTGTCTGAGTACAAAATATGAAAGTCATATGCACAATCTACATACAGTGTGTCTATTAATATAGTCTATTAAATATAATTACCGCATATAGAGAAACAGAAAAACAGACAGGTAGGCATGGAATTGGAAATATGCATGGGAAAAATCATAAAAATACACTATAGTCTTAACTGATTTTTCTTTAGGAAATGAAATTACTTGCAGTTTCCTTTCTTCTTTAGATCTCTGCATTCTATCAATATTTTTGGTAAGACACCACACATCTATATTTATATATGATATCCTATGTAATATGAGAAGGGATGAGGGGGTGCTGAAAAAGGAAACAAAAAACATAATGAAGGACAGAGAGAAGAAGGAAGAGGAGGAAGAAGGAAAGTGGAAGGAGAATAAAGGAAGTTAAAAAGATGAGGAAGCAGGAAAGAAAAGGAAGGGGAGGAGGAAAGATGGAAGGAGAGAAAGATGGGGGAAGGCAGAACAGACTGGGAGGGTGAGGTGGGATGGTTTATTGATTTATTGATTTCTCAGCTGCTATTCATCCTGTAATGTGTCCTTCATCTTTCTCCATATTAAAATATCCTATCCTCTTGACTATATGGAGTTTCCTTGACATCACCCAGTAACGATTCTACATGCCCAGTCCCTAAGGATGTCCCTCTCTTGTGGCTAACTTGGTCATAAAGAGGAAAACCTCCTGTCCCTGTACATGGCCAAAGATAGGAACCCTCCACCAATTGCCCCAGCAACAAACACCCCTCTAGATCCATGATATACTCAGTCAGGTTATCTTCCTGCTCTGAAACATGGACAGAAAAGAGAAAAAAGAAAAGAAAACCTTGGGCCATGGTGGTGGCTACTTTGTCACAGGTTAATATAAGCAATGACAGGCCATAGATGAAGGCTGGATACAGACCAAAATGGTCTGTTCAATTCCTGGACCATTCTGCTCAAAGAGTAAGCAAGGCCCAAGACACCTGAGGAAGCAGTCTTACTTTTCTCTCTCCTAAACATGTCCTTTCTTTGTATGCTGGTTAAGTCCAACCAGCTTAAAATGGGATTGACATCATGTAATTACTTGCCTTTTACACTGTGCTAACTTAATTTGCTTTTCATTCTCAGGTATTTAAGAGACCATTATTTTCCCATCAGATGTTACTGTCTGCCAATTAAAGCATTAGATCGATGAGGTAGAAAGAGCACACCGTTCTGGAAGATTTCGGGTGGGCACACTAAAAGCCACAGCTTCGCATCCCTTTCCCCTTTTCAAAGACACAATCATGGCACCAGTTCACCCACTTAGATGACACCCTTTGTTCAACATATGTCATATTTTGATTCGATTTGAAAGTAAAATATGGCTGCTCTGTAGAATAAGTTTTACAACTAGGTTCTCTCTAAAAGATTAAGGGAGCAAGGGACAGTGTCAGGAGCTAGGGTTGATGGGAATGCATATTTACCCTTTTATGAAATCTTGAATTAAAGAATACATGGTAAGTCTGTGTTTTACCAGATGAGATTTCATCAGAAATCACATCCGAGCCCCACGGCACTGGGTCAATTACATAATGAAATATAGCTGTGTCTGAGGGAAGTAAGGGTTTGAGCTGTTTAAGGATGGTGTGAAGACCTGAACCAAAAGAAAAAAAAAGCTTGTCGTTTTTCTTCTTATTCAGTCTTATTTAAGTAATAAGAGCAGTGGCACTGGGGGCTTTCTATCTCATCCTTGAAACCCGGTCATTTTCTCTTTCTCTGTGTCATTATGGAAAGCGCCTGTGCTTTGGAAGTGAAGGAAATCATAGTAATTGCCCAAGAACAGTGGAGGGAGAAAGGGTCCGGGACAAAAGTACAGACATTTGTCAACTCCCGAGAGTACTTTCTTAAGAAAGAGAATTACCAAGTAAGAAAAGGTCATGATAAGCACAGCAGATAACTCGCACCATTAATAAGCTAACAGGCAGGCTGTTCTGATAATTCAGAGACCTGAAGAAGAGAATGGCTTATGCAACCATTAATTACAAAATATGATTGTTGTCTGTGGTGGCCCCCTTGCTGGACTTCCTGATTCTCCTTCTGGTCTGGAAAAGTAAGGACATGAGTGTTTGTCAAGCAAAGGACTAGGGGCTGTTTTGATTAGCCTAATCCCAGGTTTAGAATACACATGGCTCCATGTAGCACTCCCTTTTGAGAGTCCACCCCTGGGAGATAAAGCTGTTGACTAACAACTCTGTCTCAGAGTTAACCCTGAAACCATGGCATGCATGAACCAAAGATGCTCCATCACTACTACTGTACTCCTGCTTCCCCTGCCTGTTTGAAAAAGCTTCTTTAGTGCTGGATTGTGATGGCACACACACGTATTTAATCCCTGCACTCAGTAGGCGGAGGCAGACACCAGTGAATCTCTGTGAGTTCGGGGGCCAGCCTGGTCTACAGAACGAGTTCCAGGACAACCAGGGTTACACTGAGAAACCCTGATTGGAAAAAAAAGCGTCATTAGATGGTCCCTAGCCATATAATAAATTTAACTAAATTCATATTGAAAGCAAAATTTGAATGTAATTCTTCATTTTTCATTTTCACTAGCCAAATTCCAAGTAGCCCCAGTCATATCACCAGTGGCTATCATACTGGATAGGACAGAAGCAGAGCATGTCTGTCATCACAGGAAGGCACTGTGTGACTACAGCTCTTATGCACTTGGCACCCTTCCTCTCCAAGGTAAAGCACAACCTTGCACAGGCATTCAATGGTAAATAGAGGATTTTCTCTAAAAGTTCCCTCAGAGGACACAATTTGTCTTGCTGTACCTACACCCAAAACTGGTTCCAGTTGGAGGGGACCCTATGCCTCTAGACCTCAGGAATGTTATTCCAGGACAAGTCTAAATGGAAACTAACCACAAAAAAATGGAGCCACAAGCAACTTACTCTATAGATTGATATGATGTCTACAAGCAGCCTGATACAAGTGAAGCTCCTAGGTCGTTGGGTGCATTTTGAAGGGAGGTACAGCCCAACTCCAGTGGAGTTCTCGGTTGCTAAGATGTCTCTACTCCTACCTGCCTCACCACCTGTGCTCAAAAATCTGTGTTCTGCCTCAACCGAGTACAAATGACAGGTTAAAGATGTGAACACAAGGGGCTGGAGAGATGGCTCAAAGGCTAAGAGTTCAATTCCCAGTAACCACATGGTGTCTTACAACCATCTATAATGAGATCTATTGCCCTCTTCTGGCAACCAGGCTTGCATGCAGCCAGAGCTCACTCATACCAAAAGATATGAAAGCAAGCCCAAGGGTTATCTGACATCTCATGTACCCCTCAGACATCTCTTTTCTTCCATTGTCCTAGACAGTCTCCAAATCTAGAGGCTTAGTAATGTTATTAACCAATTAAACCCTCAACAGTGACCAGAGCTAGGCAAATTTTTAACAAATGTCTAACTTCCTATGCTACCATCTTCTGGCAACTTGGTCATTTCCTCAAATGATGAGTTGACCACTGGTTCATAAAACAGGGTTCCATTCATTGCACTCACTGGAGCTCCAGGTGTGTCCTTCTCACTCCTCCCTAAAGCCTTCCTGAATTGTGTCCTCTCACTCAGACATTTGTATGTCTCTCCCTTCGATAGCTAATTCACTCTCAGGAGAGGCCTAGCCCTCCTGCTTTGCTTTATATTTGATTTGACTGGGTAGTTCTGTGAGACTGAGTCTCAACACCTTAAACTATACTCAAATTTACAATTTTGCCACAGTTCTGCCAAAGACTGTGATTGCACATGTGTGTCAGTATGCCTGGTTATTTTTTTATTCAACCTCTTAGAGATGGCAATATCTTTTTTAAAATGATCAATTGCAGAATAGAAAGAGCGTGAGACCCCGAGAAATGGGTAGTTTGCTATGCTATTATCTCCTAGGGATGTCAGAAATTAAACCCATAAAGTCTTATTAACATGACTACCTAAACATGAGCTGAAAAAGTTCAACACCAAAAGATGTGCTAATGTGGAAGGGGGAATCTTATGGGCAAAGAACTATAGGCAACTAAGGAATGTGAAGAGTTGGAAAAATACTCCTTCTCAGGGAAGAGTCTACCAATTGGTTACTTAATACCAAATGGTCAGCCCTAAAAGTATGTATGTACAAATAATACAAGTAACATTATACAGACTGAGCACATTTTATATGAATGTGTGTGTGTGATATGTATGGGTGTATGTACATATGTGTATGTATGTGTGTGTATATATATTAAGTATAACAACAATTAATGGAAAAAAGAGGCTACAATTTGAAACAGAACAGGAAGAAGGGTTATATAACAGGATTTGGAGGGAGGAAAGAAAAGGGAGAAATAATGCAATTATATTATAATCTCAAATGCAGAAATATTTCTAAATGGTCAAAGGATGGAAGGGTCTGACACAAGACAGACCAAAGAAGAGATGTGTTCAACCTCATTGTTGTCCTTGATCAAATGGAAAATAATTGCCTATCTACAGATGATGGTTGTCATCATAGCAAATTAAGATGAGCATCCCAGTTCGTGACTGGTGTCTTGGATTGTTTTCTTTTGCTATGATTAAGCATCATGGCCAAATTTCAAGCTGAAAGAGGAAGGTTCTATTTCATCTTACAGCTCTCAGGTCACACTCCATCACTGAGAGAAGTCAGGGCATGAACTCAAAGCAGGAACTGAGGGGCAGGAACTGAAGCAGAAGCCATGGAGGAATGCTGCTTACTGACTTGCTCTTCATCGTGAGCTCAACATGCTTTTTTTACAACTCAGAATCACCTATCCAGGGATGACACTTCCCTCAGTTGGTTGGATCCTCTCACAGTGATTATTAATCAAGAAAATGGCCCCACTGACTTGCCTAGAGGCCCATCTGATGGAATCATTTCCTCAGTTAAAGTTCTCTCCTCCTGGATGACTTCACTTGTGTCACATTCATTTAAAACAATAATAACCAGCACAACTGTGGTGTTTCAGTTACCTTACTGAAAATCAATGCAGACATGGGAACTATAGGGAATCCTGTGAGCTGTGAATGTCCATGAGGTCACTAATGGACCATATAGACCGCTATGGTAGCCCCTACTTCAGATCATCATCAGTCATAGCTGATCGTAACCTGACCCCATGCTGGCTTCAGAATAGGTTTCTTACTGGGACTGACTAGAAACTTGAAGGTAAATGTCAGAACTAGAGTCGTGAGCACACCAAACTTCTCTGAGTGTAAATGTGGTATATTAGTAGAAGTCTAAATTAATAAGCAAGCCACCCTCCAGCCACAAAATGTAGGCAAATGTTTCTTTCCCAGTCCCAAATAACTGACACAGAGGCTTAATATTCCTTATAAATGCTCAGCCCATAGCTCAGGCTTGTTACTAGCTAACTCTTATATTTAAATTAACTCATATTTCTATCTATGTTTTGCTACGTGGCTTGGTACCTTTTTCAGTAAGGTGTGCCCATCTCACTCCCTCTGTGTCTAGCTGATGACTCCTCTGACTCCACCCTCCTCCCTATCATTCTCAGTTTGGCTTTCCTGTCTAACTTCCTGGATACCAAGCTGTCAACTTTTAATTAACAATGAGCATGATACACAGAAGAACTAAAATGGTGCAGAGTTTACCAGATCATTGGAAATCTAAAAGTACTTTTTTCTCAGCATTTAGCAGATTTCTCTTTATTTATATTTTTCATCTTTTTCTATTCCTCTACTTTTTTATTACTTCTTCTATTTTTGATATTAAATTACATCATTTCTCCCTTGTCTTTCCTCCCTCCATACCCCCACCCATACACCCCTCCTTGCTTTCTCTCAAATCCATGGCCTCTTTTTTCATTGATTATTGATATATATAGGAATATATATATATATATTCCTAAACACAATCTGCTCCTTTGCATAATGTTACAATTTTGTTTGACTAATGCTTTGGTAATTGGCATTATGTAGCTATAAAACATAGCAAAACTAAACTTCACTGTTCACTAGCAGGTAGAAGTCAGTCTCTGGTCATAAATTGTGTCATTATATTACAATGCCACAGTGTCCAGAAGCAACTCCTCAACTACAACATCAAGTTTTTAGAAACTGATGGTGCTCAGTGTTAGGCTGGGATAATGTGATGGGCGTGTTCCCAGAATGCTCATCATTTCAAAGAACCTTATTCACAACTGTAGTCTTTCTGAAACTACTCTCTAGGAAAAACAGAAGAAAATAGACATGTGCTTTTAAACAACTAAATAACAATAATTTGTAAGAAAACTAAGATGAATCTAATATCAGAAAGGGCAATACTGCATAGACATTAAGAGCAGTCATTTAATAGTGCTTTAGTGATTTAAAATTTAATTCTTGTTTTTTTAAATTAAGTTAAAATTTCTGATGTTGGATATCTGATTGGTATGTAGGCAGTATTTTAATGACACTGAAGCTTATCAAGTAAATATTCCTTTTATAAACCTAGTCATTTCCTAGATATAATCCGTATGTGTCTATATATTTTAGCATATCAAATATATTTTATACATATCTAATTTCTAAAATATGTGAACAAAAGTTTAATTTCTTCATTGTAGTAAAAAGAAGGTCCTGCATTTTGTGGTGGGCATTCAGCTCCCTGTCAAGGACACCTACTCACTGTCATTATAGAAACTTCCTTGGGCAGCTTAAGATATCTTTGACAAAAGCTTTTTTTGCTCAGAATCTGAGTTTCTCCCTCATAAAAAAAAACATAAGATAAAAAAAATGTTTTATACAACCTATTTTAAATTTCTGGTCTTGACCTACAAGTTTTCAATGATTTTCAAAAACGATGTCTGAATGAATGAATCCAATATTATTGTACCAAATAATAAATGTTAAGGATGCTCGTGAGACACCTTTTACTCCTTCACACTGTGTTAACTAAAACATTAACTTTCTCTGGTGGCAACAGAAGAAGCTGGCCCTGTATTTGAGAAGTGTCTGTGTTAGGTATCTTCCCTGTGTGACATTATAGGCAGTAAGAACAGCATGGCATCTTTCTAAAGGAAGAAATACATGATCTATGGAAGAACTCTCCAACATACACTATTTGACAAGTCAGTTTTTAAGTATTAATCCACAAAACAGGCTGATCCTAACATTAACCACCTAGGTGCACTCAGATAAACACAGGTACCAAGCATATCTCGGACTGTGGCTTTTTACTGATGCAGGGCAAAGGAGCCCAGCTATAAGGCAGAAAATGTTCCTGTTTAGTAATGGCCACAACACAGTGGCAATGTCTTCGTGACAAACACAGGTCAATCAGCTTTCAGTGGGATTTCATTTTATTCTGTCAGCAATCTTTGAGACAGGAATCATCATGCCAGCTAATTAATGGAGAAATGGACACATAGAAGTTGATCTTTTTGGCCAAAGATATGTATCTTAAGGACACTAGTCCAAATACTGACTAGTGCATATCCAACACTCACACTATAAACCAGCAATTTCCATGGTCTGGTCTTCACTCCCAATCATCCAGGCCAACCTCTCTACTATGACAAGTCTTGACTGGGCTCTTGTAAGATGCAAGTCACAATTCCACGGAGCTTCATTTTTACCCAGGAACAGGACTCAACCCACGAGGCACTTAGTGGATTGCTAGGCATTAAAATATATCTCACACACTGCAAATTTGCTATTTGTGATGATGAGAATGAGGTCTTGTGTCTGGTTTCCTTTGACATCATGGTGGGGGACTGCATTTGTAAGCACTGGGATAGGTAACCTTGGATTTCACACATGCCAGACAACTGGTCTACCACTAGGCATATCCTATCTCCAGTACTGCAAAGTTGCTATTTTCTAGTGAATACAGAGAGATGGAAATCCATTAGTAAATGGGAGTGAGTAGGAGAAAGCAACAAAGTTTTGCTTGCTCACATGTATTGTAATAAACTTTTTTAATGTTGAATGTTTTCCTAGTTATTGCTCTGAGAATTTACCCACTTTAATGTGAATAGAACCAAGTAGAGTGATATTCTTTTAGTAACAATAGCCCTAGTATTCTTGTATCATATGTTATTTTACATAATATGGATTATTTAAGAAGCTTCAATAGCTCTCTTTTGAACTACTGACCTGAAATCTCAAATAAGACAGAAAGGGCATGTGTAGTGCAGATAATAATCAATCTCCAACCTCAAGTGGATTCATTTTGAGTATTGTTTGACTGCTTTTCCTGATTAAAACATCCTAATGATCCTGCCTTTTTCATATCCAAAGCAACCAGTTAGACTCTTCCAGAAAAGATCAGAATAAGCACTTTTGTCAAACATACCTAAAGCAACTGCTTGGTCGACACATCAGCCCACCAACTGCCTTCAGCAAACAAAAGATAATTTTCAGATTGCAAGTGCTAACTATTCTTGCACCCATTAGTTGCAAGGTCACAGGCAAATTGGATTGCCTATTCTATCAGCGTTTCCATCACAAACTCAAGGATATATACTGACCTTTATTTACTGTAATGCCCCTGCAGCACTCATGCCCAGTCTTTAACTGTTAGGGTATAGTTCTTAATCTTCAACCATTAGACAATAATTCATTATTCTTCCAGATAATAAAATCATTATCTCTCGGTAAATGTGGGATGTCAAATACCAATTGTTTCTATTCGACGATTTTTATCTCAGCAAACAAGAAAAAGGAATTGTCTGAATAGGATGAGAAGAGAAGTCTTCTGAGCAGTGATATGACATACATCACTGGAAACACCTCAGGCTCTGCTGACCCCCGATGCAGCTATATTTTAATAATGCTTTCCTAGCAGTTTGAAAATAACTTTACCACTTAATAATGCTAAGGACAGCAGCTTGAACACCTAATAAGCATCGAGGAAGAGAAACAAACAGTGGGTACAGCACGAGCGCAGACACTGCCACACTTGCTCAATGCTGTCCACATTCGGGCCTTTTCCTTTGGTTGTGGCAAAATGAGGTAAGCTTCCAAGTTGTCAACAAATCCCCAATAACTCCAGAGCTAAGGAGAAAAAGCATCATGAGCATGCATTTCTTTGCTCTTTTTTTTTCCAGAGGCCAGAATTGAAATAATATTCAGCTAGAAATATTACAAAGGTATTACTGATACTAAGTAAACATTAATGATGAAAATGCTACCGGGTATACATATAGCAATAGTCTCAACACTCTAGAAGCTGAAGCAGGTTGATCACAAGTTCAAGGCCAGCTTAGACTGCATAGAGAGTTCTAGGCCAACCTGGACCACATAGGAAACCACAACCTTTAAAAATAATAATAATAAAAAAAGAGTAACAATGTAGCTGAGTGGTTCTGGGTTCACTCCTCATTGCTGAGAAGAGAATAAGAAGCAAGGAGAACTCAAGCGAGTAGGGTGGGGAAGGTAGAAAACGAAAAGAAATGGTTGACCCTGGTCCTATCTAATGTATATGATTGGAAGGTATGGAAAAAAACAAGTAAAAATCCTCATTTGGAGACAGATTTGTGAAAAGTAATCCAATTTCATGAAGGTGAAAAGGATCCTAAAAAAAACTTTAGGACCAAAGCTCAGAGAGAAGTTCTGCCACATCTAAAGAGAGACAGTCTGGGGAAATTTAAACGCCAAACACTGCTTTCCATAGTACCTCTGGTTCATCCTACAATGGAATCCCTAAGTTATCCCTCGGACAAAAGATAGCTCAGTATTTGTTTCTTGTCTTAAAAAGGAAGGGGCTTCTGCAATATGCCACATGTTGTTGATGTGTGAGGACCAACTCACCCTGAAATTATAGGACTTAGAAACATTATTCAAGACTTCTTCATGTAGAGGGAATAAGCACTTAACATTTGACTGAAGCATGCCTTTCTTGAAGAGTCCCTAAAAACCACTCACCTTTGCAAATGCCGACTGAGTGGCTGAAAGAATGAAGTGAGGTAATGCATTTAAAGAGACAAGATTGTTCCTCAATTCTATGGATTCTTGAGGGTTCTGGAAAAGAAAATGGAGAAGGGCCGAATATACTTGCCTTTGACTGGGTTTCTGGATTTTCTCCTTTTATTTTACTTAAATCAGACTGGGCTGTTCTGAGTTTGGAAAAAAATCGCTCTACATTTAGTTTGACAATATGTGGTTTTATATTCTTGATTTGTTTTTCACCCTACTGAGTTCAATATTCCCAATTTTAGTCAGCTGCAAGCTCCTGTAAGCTGTCCCAGGATGGATGAGGGAAAGGGGGCCACGCACAGTTCTGCTTTACAAAATGCTTCAGGGACAAATTTCTTTCTTAATGTAAATGTAGGCTGCCCGCAGAGATGGCGCTGCTATTCTTGGGCATTTATACATTTTTAAGTAAATTCACTGTATCTGTTTCTTAGAAGATATGAGATGAGAAACTCAACTCTTTCTCTTGTTTAGAACACAATTAAATTAGTTTAACACTAATGACTCTACCTGAATTCTTTAGACAGAATTGCCTAGTTTTCATGGGAATGAAGGTTTGTTGTTGGTATTGTAGTGCAGAAGGGGGGATAAGAAATAGTATTTAAGCAACTGTGATAAGTGAATATAACCTACATAGCTACTGTCTAAAAATAATCACTAATATAAAAAAACACTTATGTTTACAAAGAAAGAAGCTACTCTTGTTCTTTTTTTATAAATGCACAATAGACGAGACTCGAGTTAGGGATGCTTTTTGCTGGAAAACTCTGAGTTAACAAAGTTCATACAAAAGTGTAATCATAGTTCCTTGGTACGACAGCTGGTCACTATGACACTTAGACTAGACAATCTAAGCCCATCCTGTGATGTTGCATACTTAGTAAGATACAGACTTACTGCTGTTGCCGTAACATTGGACAACGATGGCCTCCTTGACATGTGAGCTTCCACAGGAGCTTGTCTGAAGTCAGTTTCTCCAGTTGTGAATTCTTGGAAGTGAGTCATCCGTTTCCAGTGCCTCTGAATATTTCTGAAAGTGATACCCCCACCACACAGCAGACTGAGCTTCAGATTGGGCACGAGCAGTAAGAGTGCTGCTGTGATTGGTCAGCTTGAGGGCACCATAGGGAAACTGGTTGTTCTCCCAAGAGCTGAACTTGCTAGTCAAGGAATATCCCCAGATGGATGGTGAACAGCACTGGGGGAGTCTGTAACACACTGAGCTTATGAACTGGAAATCCCGTGAAAACAAGATATTTGGCTCAGTTATCACATATGCATTCAACAAGCAAATATTAGCAAAGTGAACAAGAGGGGAAATTTAACCTTGTTTCCTAAACTTCTGAGTATCATTCCCACAGAGTTAGGATTGCTGCTGAATTAGGAAGATTTTGCTTAATATTAAAAAAGTTGAACTTTTATGTAACCGAATAGTAACTGCTTCCAAATATCTGCCTTCTATAGCCTATATAATAACTCACAAAATAAAAGCAATATAATTTTAGATGATTCTATAAAGTTCTTCTTTTGAGTTTCTTAAGATTTAAAGCCTGAAATGTTTAAAGAAAGCCAAAAAATGTGTTCATCAATGAGCATCCAGGGTTTAAATTTTCTGACTGAAATTTAGGTGCTACTCTTTTTCCTTTTTTTTTGTTTGTTTCCAAACTTGTTTTGTCATTAATAAGTGATAAAAATATAAGTTATATTTACACCAAAGAATTGGGTTCTTTTCACTAAGACATGGATTCTTTTTCATATAATATATTCTGATTATAGTTTCCCCTCCCCCTGCTTCTCTAAAATCCTTCCCCACTTCCCCACTGACCCAAACCTATACCCTTTTCTTCTCTCTCTTTCTTTTGAGGATACAAACAGACATCAGTAATATTAATAATAAAATAAGATAAAAATACAAGCAAACAAACCAGAATAAGAGAAGGAAAACAGGAAAAGACAGAGCCATGGAAAATACACACACACACACACACACACACACACACACATTCGCACACACAGAAAATCCCGAAACCCAAAATTAGAAACCATAATAAGTAGGCAGAAGATTGGGGGCTACTCCTGATTTGGACATTTTCTAGTCCCTTGTTACCTATTCTGCTACTCATATAGCTTTCTCTTAGATTAAAAAATCAGTAAGAGGACTGTTGAGAAAGAACTTGGAAATGCGAGAAGGTTCAGTTTTATACTATAGGTCTGATTCGAAGAATGTTTGAAAAGTTTGAAAACTCAGCCACCAGAATAATAGTTTTAGAGTAATACAATAATCTCTACTCCTCCCTCCACCAAAATTATTCTCCCAGCATTCCTTTGTGGATTATACAAGATGAGTGCCCACCAGCACAAATGCTTCGTCTGTAAAACTGTAAACAGATTACGCCATACCTCTGTGTGGACCCTGAGAAAATGTTGTGAGCATTTAACCATTCTGATTCCCTACTCAAAGAGTAAATTGTTGAATGGAGGCACAGATTCTGTACACAGAACTGAAGAACAGATTTTTTTTTCAGTGCCTTAGGTGAAAGACTGTCAGTACACACTTTAACAGTGGATAGTACTGATAAATACTTCCGAAGTATACAGGATTTTATTAGATGCATTTTATTTCTTAAACAGCAAGGTATAACTTTATAGCTAGAAACATCTCCTGGAAGAAGAAAGTGGGGCACAGAGGAGTGGGTGAGTTAACTCACTCTAAACCAGTCGTTCTCAATCTTCCTAAGGCTGCCATACAGTGCCTCATGTTGTGCTGGTCCCCCAGCCATAAAAGCATTTCATTGCTACTTCATACCTGCAATTTTGCTGCTGTTATGAATCGTAATGTAAATATCTTATATGCAGGATATCTGATATGACACCCCCCAAAGGGGTCGTGACCCAAAGGTTGAGAACCACTGCTCTAAATGATATTGTTAAGTACTAAATTTTGATTTATACCCAGACACTGAAATGTTAGAACAGATTATCAATTGAAGGCAATGTTTATAAATCTTGTGGGTCTCATAACTAGGGGTGAGGGTACACACATGGTAGCCTAGAGTATTTAAAGTTCACAGAAAGACTCCGCAGAAGATAAAGAATTGTCTAAGCCAGAGTCAATGATGGGAGACGTCATACCCCTGTAGAACTTAACTTTTAACATTTCTCTGCCGTGTCTTTTTACGGACTTTCGGCAAAATCCTGGTGCTCACCGATATAGCATCTCATGTCACTAATGAGTAATTTTTACTCACGTGTAACCTTACGACTTTCTCATTGCGATGCTAATCATTGTAATCAGCACAGTGTTCTTATCCTGACCTGAAAGTCAACTTCATATTATCTTATAGAATAAAAGTTCTGCTGTCACTTCCCCAAATTCTCACTGAATTAGTCTGGCATAAGGCTTTTGGGAATTAGATTTTTTTCCAGTTCCCCAAGTGCATCTTAATGTGCAGCCAAGTTTTAAGAAACGTGTAAAAAAATAGCAGATATTTTTAAAGTATGGAATACTTTCTATTCTCCAATGAAGAAACAGTATAGTAATGGCATAAAGTTACTGACTGGCTTATAATATAGCCAAGACTGCTCTAAATTAAAGAATTAGCATATTTTGAATCTCCCTACACCTTCACCAGAAAGGTGTGTGTTCTTACAACTTGTCTTAGTCATTTTGAGCTGTTATAATAAAGTATGGACTTGGAGGTTTGTAAACAACAGCAATTTATTTCTTATAATTCTTGAAGCTGGTTAAATCACAGTGCCAGCAGATCCGATGTCTGGAGCCTACTCTCCAGTTCACAGATGGCGCCTCTTGCTATGTCCTCATATAGTAGAGGTAGCAAGGCAGATCACTATGCCTTCATTACCTAATGACCTCACAAAAAAAACCCGCCACCAAAGCCAACACCCGGGAAGTCCGGGTTTCAGCATCTGCAGTTTGGAGACAAGAACATCCAGATATCACCACTTTACAGACGGTGACACGAAAACATCTGAAGATTAAGAAACTTCTCCAGTCCACACAGCTAGTGTGCGACAGAGCTGTGAATTAAATGTAGCTCATTCTGACTGGAACCCGGTGATATACACCAGTAACTATAAAACATGCATCGAACCATCTAGAGAAATCACGAAAACAGACGGGTGAGTCCCGCCCCTAGAGTGTCTGATTCAATAGGCCTGGAGCAGGGCCTAGGAATATGCCTTTCTAATAAATTCCCACTAATGCCACAGCCATCATGGCTACCATTTGCTGACGCTGTGACAGCTAAGCCTCTGAACTGAGGACCATATTTTGCAAGCTATGTTTTAAGCTGGAGCTGTTTTTCCTATAAAATGAAGCCACTTTCTTTCACTTTAGGGAGAGTCATTCTCTTGTTCCATCCTTGAATCTTGGAAAGTTTTTTGTGGAATTTTCTAGATTATTTTCCTTTGAGACCAGAGGTGGTCTGAGGTTGGTTGAGGGGAAGAGCTGGGGGTGAGGGTGGGGGAGTGGAAGCCATCTTTTCCTCTCTTCTAGTGAGAACACTGCTGATAGGAGAAATCTACGAGCAGATAAAGGAAAGACCTAGATCAAGAGGATAACAACCTGAAGTGACAGTAACAGTTAAACAGAGGCAAAGGAAAGGAAAATAGGTGTATTAAGGAAAGAATTGGAAGAACTTTATTTCAACCTCTTGTGTATATGCTGGAACCAACTTATAAAGAAGAGACAGTGGCAAGAGCTTAAGAGTTTGTTTTCACTCTCAACCTCCCCCTCTTTTCGACTTTACGGTAGCAAGGAAGCAAACATGCCACAGAAATAAGTGATCCATGTAAACATGAGGTGGGGACGCTGAAGAGATAGGGTGTGAGACATATGTGTAATTCTTCAGTGTGCGAATGAGCACATCTGTACCCACCCATTCACAGACTCCGTGTATGCTAGACACAAGAGATACAGGAAGAGGGGTTTGATTAGTAAGGAGCTTACACACAGGGTGAAAAGTAAGCGTGTAAACAAGATTAATGAAGCACTCCAGGACGGAGTGGGTGCCAGAGACACGGGAGCCTGCTGTAGACAGATGGTCAGGAGACGCTAAAAAAAAAAAGTAGTGCGAGTCGAGTTGAAACATAAATTTGGGTAGCTGGAGAACAGTGGAGAAGGGCCTTAAGGAGGACAGAAAGGAGGAAAGAGAGACAGGAAAAAGACAGATGCATAAAGTATTGGGGCTGTTCGGGGTAAGAACAGCATTGCCTTAGGTTCACATACAAGGACTTGAAGAAAGTCTGTTTGTGACAGGAAAAGCCGAGGCAAGGGTAAGCATGAATTTATTTTCAGAGTCCAGAGAATCAAAAAAGTGTTTGTAACAAAAGCAATGCAGTGAAACCGTGATTCTAGAGAATTCCCATTTGCCCTTCTTTCCTCAGCATAGGCTGCATTCCCTCCTTGCATGTGAGCTATCATCTCCCACCCTGCACTTTGCATCAGGGGACAATTCCTCTGGAATGAAATACATTCAATTCAGTTCTGAGTCTCTCATATCTGCTGCTTGGTGACCAGGGAAGGAACCAGAACTTTTTTTTTAAGATTCAAGAGGCTTGGAAAAGTGTAAGATTTTACTCCTGGCATTTGACTTTCAATCCTTATGAATGATGCCTGTAAATTTCATTCCAAATAAGCTAAGATTTGATCATTCATAGTTTACCATGGTGAGAGGGAGGAGATGGCTCACTTACTGACGTTTGTCACGTAAGCATGAGAACGAACCTGAGTCGGTATACACAGGATCCACATAAGAAGCCAGGCACAGCAGCCCTAAGAGGTAAGGGGAGACACGTGGATACCTGAAGCTTGCTGGTCACCTAGGAGAGCTAAATCAATGAGCTCCAGTTTCAGTGAGAGACTCTGTCTCCAAAAGTAAGGTAGAGAGCGATTGAGGAAGATGGAAGATGCTTGGTTTCAACCTGTGCATCTTCATGAACTGCATGAACCTGGGAGAAAGAGAGAGAGAATTCAAAGAACCAGTTATGTCTCTACAACTGAAACATAACATACAGAATACATGAAATATTGAATCAATCTATTTACTTACTTAGCCACATTGGCTACAGGTCTTCAAAGGGTATCATTTTTAGTTGTATATGTAAAACTAACAATGACAGTAGAAGAAGCTAAGCAGGATTAACTCTATAATCTTTATGAGTACACTGACCCATGAACTTCATCATATGTATTTCCCAAGTGACTGGCACAAATAGTATTAATTGTGTAGTAATTCATTAATCAATATTGAATACATTCATTGAATACAACATTGAATCATTCATAAATGATAACAGCCACCTAAATTTTTATCCCTGACATAAGCAGGCACGGGAAGATTATATCCAACTATAGTTACTGAATTGCACCCACACTTAAGACAATGTTAAGCACTTTCACACTTACTCCTCGTGTAAGCAGGTACTCTGATCACTTCAGAAATATGTAGCCTCGGGCCTTTCTGAACACTTTGGTGGTTAACAGCATCCGCACTGACTGCAGCCTACAAACTTCTTTCCTCAAGTTGAGAGAAACACAGGTCTATGGGTGTAAATATAAATATTTAGGAGGCTATTTGACAAAATGACCATTTAGCAAAATTACAATAGCAGGTACAACCATGGGGCCTTTGACCTCGACAACGGGATTTTGACTGGGATTACAGAACTAGACATGAAGTTTTCTTCTTCAAAGTGAGTCTCAAATTAAACCAGAAGGCAGATGTTACCTTGTAACAATCAGGCCACTATTTCACTAGTGGGTAGACCTTGTCTTGCAAGTTTGTAGGTATTATAGCATGCAGGGTTCTGAACTGGTTAAGGCCATTTACATCTTTTCTCCCCCAGCAGCCTGCATAGCATCTCTCAGTATCATGGAAGGTGCAGCCTCAGGAAGAACTTCCTACTCAGCATGACTATGTTATGCAGCCAAAGGTCCTGGTGTCTTTAACCATAGGATCTTACCGTAATTATGGTGGGTAAGCAAGAGCAACGGCAATAGCCTTGGAGACCTCTGTGGCCTCCCTGACCAGTAATTCATAAGGTGGTATCCCATGCCTTGCACTGAAATGTTTTTTAATAGCTCATGTCTTCCGGGAATGGCTCTGCCACTCATGCAAGGTACCTCCCTTTGAGCTCACTTTAGCTGTTGGTGGTGTATTTTGAAACTAGCTTACTAACTGGTGGGTTTTCCATGACATTTTTCTCACCTGTCTTTAGTTTACATTAGCACATCCTCTATCCTCTACCCTCTCCTGTACCGCCTCCCTCACTTCCCAACCCCAATCTTTATCAATCCCCATTCCCCAGCAAGACCCAGGGACTATCTTAGAAGAGGAGGCAGAAAGCACCTTAAGAGCTAAAGATGGGGATGGGTGCTGAGAAACGTCGTCTTGTAGACAGGGCATGACTGTCACACTGATGAATGCAGGGCAGCTATAATTGGCCTGCACAAGGCCTGCGGCCTATCAAACCAGCCAAAATCCCCAAAAAGATGAAACAGAAGACCCGCTCACCTAACCCCTTGCCCAGTAACAAGGGTTGAGAAGCAAAACTTTCTGGGTATTTTCATCACTCTTATCTTACAAGAAGAAGGATTGAGGTGCTCTGATAGAATAGAGTCACAGGCTTCGGCATAAGTGTATATAAAATCCGTGCCCTGGTACCAGACTGTGCTGCAATATGGGCTGCAAGATACATTTTCTTCAACTGCAAAACGTCTATATGTCCCATTAATTATCTCACACACAGCCATAATCCAATACTGGGGAAGACGGGAGAATGGTAATCCTTATACATTAGACCTCGGTAAAGGAGACAAAATAATTATAAACCAATTCTGAATGAAGCCTGAGCTAGGCTCTCCGAGTCACAGCTAGCCTCAAGTTACTTGTCAGATTCATATTGGATTTGGCTCCAGCAAACTGAAAACAAAGGGGATTTAAAGTACAGAAAGAATACACAGCTACGTGATTCGTAGGGAGGGCGCAAGGGTGTCTTAAACTGCTTTTTACAATTTAGCAAATGTACTCGGGTAAATATCAAGAAGAAAGGATTTTTCTCTCCCGTCCCTTCCCGGTGTGAGAAAGCCTCTTTCGTGCCCTTACTTAATGAAACAGAGCAGTCGATGCCACTAACTCTTCCATCTAATCTCATTAATGCAGTCTACTGGGATGCAGCTTGTGGGATAACATAGGGGCAGTCCTTAGACCTCCAGGGAAACAGGCAATATTTTTTAAGTCAGGCTTTTTCCCTGCTCCGTCAGAATGTGTGAGAACCAGCTCAAAACTAAAGCTGACGCCACTGGTGAGTTGTACTTTTTCTTCTGTCTGCTGATGTTTAGCCATGTAAAGCCATGCTTGGATGGGAAAGCAAGTGTTTGAAGGGCTCTAGGCGAAACAAAGTAATAGCTCTGTGTGCGACAATAAATTGTTTCTGATTTGGGAGGGTATTTCATAAACCAATCACCCTAGCCTACCTTTACAATAGAGAGGATAGACACCTATATTCTATATTCTATACATAAATAATGTCATGTCCTGAGGTGAATGACTACAAATGCTTGTTTTGACCTGAAATTGAGTTGGGTTTCATGTACCATATTATGCTGACCTTAGACTGACCATATAAACACCATTGGAGTGATATGTTTTAGTTTTAGTTTTGCCTTTTAACATTGCTACAGTTACTACTGTAGTTACTTGATCTTTCTAAATGTTGTAAATGCTGATTTAGTTTGTATACAATGTAGAAATGTATCATGTATAAAAAAATCAATAAAAAGTCCTTTCAAAAATTGTTTGGTCAAAAGGTTACTAACAATGTAATAAATTATGGGTTTGGGGCATTTGGTTTTTACTTCTAATTTTTTTAGTTAAGTTAGGACCTAGTTCTCTAAGCATGTGTTATCTCATGAGTGGATAGGTCTGAGTATCTGTTTTGAAAACATTTCAAGGTAAAAATGACTTCTTGCATTTTTACTAGCGTTAAATAGCCGCAAACAACAGTTGCAAACGTTATAATGTGAACGATACAACTGTTCAAAGAATAAAATCTACCCCATTGTTTCTAAACACCTACTAATCAAACTAAACATCCCCATGCCCTAACTCAGAACTTTTATTGTCTCACAACGCACAAGGTCCTCTTAACAGAAAACAAGCATTGCTTCTGTGCTGTGTCTTACCCCGTTCAAATGCTGTGTTCTTAAAGACTGGATTGGTGGAGGAAGTCCTGACCAATGGATTTCAGTTCTGACATCAATGGAGTCTTTAAACAACTATTTATCCTTACTACTGACAGATTTATTGAGGATAATGTTGCTATTGTTGTTTAGAAATTAATAACAGTGGACATATTAACGTCTATGCACTTAATCCTCTTTAATTCTGAGTTGCAGTTAACAGTAACTCACAAGGGAACATGTAAGTTTCTTTCTAATTATGTATTTTAATAAAAACATATAACAACTACTGTTCATTGTGAAGTTACATAAACACAGTTTGATTTTAGAGGTATCTGCTTCTGCACACACCACACACACACCACACACACACACACACACATCTCATTTAATAAAGCACATAAGCTAAAATGCTTTTACGTTTTGAAAGGAGAACTAGGTATTTTTTCTTTTAAATTTTGGAGACCTGCAAGGAATATTCTAAATTAAAAGTGAAGCCTTAGGAAGACGAATCTTTCTCTAGACCACTTGGTGTCATGCTTAGCAATCTCTAGATTTCATCAACTTCCTTTCTGTCTAATATTTTCCCCAAAGACATACATATCATCCTGCTTTAGAAGCAATTTAAATCTCTAAACACGTGGAAAAATAAAAAGCCCAACATCTTCATATCAATGCAGTCTACACTTTAACGTACAAATGCCTTGGTACAAATGAACAGTGTAAAGAACACAAGCAGCAGGGAGGGCACCATCTTCTCTCTGTTCACATGTCATTTGTAGACTGTCAAGCATGGGTAGAACTGCTCCCCAAGTAGGTAAAAGGAGGAAGAAACGGAAAAAAAAATCCGTTACAGCGGAATTTGAAAATCACATCCATTCTTACTACTTTTATGACAATAATGCAGAGTGATGTTACTGCAGGGGACAAGAAGACATGGTCTCATCTTGTTCAGGCACCAGCCAGCTTACATAAACATGGAGCAAAGCTGTTGAGGATTATGTGAGCATGCGGGATCTGATGAGCTCAAAAATAAGATAGCTCGGTCCTATCATATTTAGGATTATGCTGGTAATCGCCTTAGAGAAAGTGTGCAGTATCAGCAGAACAGCCCCTTCCACCTTTGAAGGGAATAGCAACTCCAACTGCGTTGGGCACCTGGCCTTTGTGACACTTAGCATGGAGCAAAACTGTGAGACACAGCTTCTGAGTCATGTCTTATGTGAACATTTGACCCCTGAAATTGTTTCTGGTACTGTGTGCACATAGGAAAACTTCCCACGGGGTTCTCTCTACCGTTGTTAAAAGCCACTAGTCTGACAGTGGACTAAATCCAAATATGCTGACCTCTAGCCTCGAAACTATTCTTGTCACTAGAGATGACAAGAATCAGGGTTTACTTCAATTCTCTGATTTCCCACCATTTTGAGTCAGTGTTAAGAAGTTAGTGTCTGGTCAGCAAGTTTGCTACAGCATAGATATCAATGATGACATAATTCTTAATTGAAGAGTTTGTGATTATTTCATCAGTGTAGCATTATTCATGTTGGAAGTGATCAAAGTTCTTGTAGATGATTCAAAATTTAAAATCTTAAAATATGAGGTTTTGTGTAATGATCATTGGTATTAATTTCTTTCCCTATCCTTCTCCCTCTCTCATCCTAATTTCTCTCCTCTCCCATTTAATTAATGATCAAAAGCACAAATTCCATGGCTTCATTTTTATGTTAATCAAGTATTCCCTATAACATTATTGTTTTTGAAGTATTCTGACCTCCTTTGGTTTTTGTGTTTGTTTTCCCGTTAGTGTTTCTTTTTTTAAGAGTCTTGCTACATAGACCAGGTAGGCCTTGAACTCATGGCCCTTCTACCTCCACCTCGTGTGTGCTGATATTAGAGGTATATAGCACTATAGCAAGGGTGTATAGCATGTGTGTGGCTCTCAAGTATTCCTAAACCACAGCAAATAATAAAATACAAGTTTGAATCACATGAAATTCCCAATATCAATTGATTATTTTTCACAGAAAGTAGAAATTTTATGTGAGTCTACTTGATGTATGCAAATTAATACAGACAAAGGAATGCATGTTGACAGTTCTGGAAACATACTACTACTAATTGCTTTGCATTTAACCCCATTAAAAGGACCCCCTCCTCTAGTTTACCCAGTCTGGGCATTTTTTCTTATAACTGGTTTTTCCTCCCTCAGTCTCTGACCACCAGCTTGTTTCCCTTTTCTCTATACATTAATTTCTTAAACTTCCTCTCCGTTTCCAAGGTCTGACTCAAAGCCAGCTCAGCACTCAGGCTTCTCAGTGTCGCCCTGTTGAAGTCCTCATTTTTCCTCTTCTAGGCTCACTGTTCAATCATCTGTCTGCTCATTGCTCAGGTTTTTAGGCACTGTGACTGTGCAAACAGAATATATCTTTTGAAGATTAAAACTTGGTTTTGCATGTTTCTGTGGTCTCAAACAAACCTCAACTTGCTAAATTATATATGTGTGTGTTTGTGTATGTGGGATGTATACTATGCACATTTTTGTGTGTATGTGCCCACTCCAGTGTAAACTTGTGTCAACTACTGATTTCATTTATTTATTTTTCATTATTTATACTGTACAGTTTTGAGTTTCCCAAATGTGTAGCTGGAAGCACGTTGGCTTCTTTCACTTAACATTATGCTTTGGCATCTTCCATGTTGATGTTTCTCATGGCCTGGTAGCTCTTTCACAGTGCCAAATGATGCTCCACTCATCCATTTAACTATTGAAGTGTATCTTGATTGTTTCCCTTTTGGGAAAAATATGAATAAACCTGCATGTACATGTTCTGTGTGGACATCAGTAACTCGGCTGCTAAACACCAAGGACCACAATTGCTGCTAAGGTTCACTTTGACCTTACAAAGTTTGCCACACTGTGGCTTTACCATCTGACCTTCACAGCATCAAAGGAGCATTCCTTTGCTTGGCCTCCTTTCCAGCATTTGTGTAGCTCTCAGTTTATAGAGTAAAGCTTTCCTAATAGGCGGCTTGCAGTTTAGTAATGCAGGAGACACATGGCATCTTTTAATGTACTTACTTGCCTTGTGTTTTAGGAAGCAGATCTTCAGATCTTTCACCCATTAGTTATTAATTTGAGGAGTTATTTGTATATTGCAAGCTTATGTTTATTACTTGACATGTGTTTTATAGTATTTTCTCCAACCCTGCAACTTTGACATCTTCATGCTCTCTGTGCACTTTAGTTTTAACATAGAAAAGTAGGGATTTTTGTATTTTCTGAAGAGATGTTTTACATCTTTCTTAATTCATCGACAGAGAATAAACTATGCCTGGCCATTTTGGTCATCAATGGACCCAATTTGCAATTCTTTGCATTCTCCCCTTCCCCTTCCATGAAGGACCTTCTACCTCAAGGGTTCAACTAAATGCAGAGAGAAGCTCCTGAATAGGAGGAGCTAAGAGACAAGAGTTTTCCCTGCCCCAGAAATTGTGCACAGAAATTGCAGTCAACAAGCACCACTCACTTTTTATTTTCTGTGGTTTGGCCTGGGGCTCATTGATGCGTCTAGCTAACAGGTCTCAGAAAGCTCTCAGTCTCTCTCTCGCCAGCACTGAGAGTGGGAGTGTGTGCCATGACTCCAGTACTGTTACATAGGTTCTAGGGAGTAGACCAAGCCATCACTCTCCTCATTAGGCCATCTCTCCAGCTCCTAGAAGATGTTTTTAAAGTTCATGACCAAAAGCAGCTTTGGAAGTAAAGGGTTTATTTACTTGAGGGAAGTCAGGGCAGGAACTCAAGACAGGAAAGGAACCTGAAGCCAAGAACCAAAGCAAAGTATAGAGGACAGCTGTTTACTGACTGGCTCTTAAGGTTGGCTCAGCCTCCTTTCTTATAGTCTAGGACCACCAGCTCAAGGATGGCAACCCCAAAAGCAGACTGCCCCCCACGTCAATAATTAATCAAGAAAATACTTCACAGATTTGCCTAAAAGTGTTCTTATAGAGGCATTTTCTCCATTGCAATTTCTCTTTCCAGATAACACTAGCTTGCAGCAAGTTGACAAAAAATGACCAGCACAGTAGATGAAAAATAACAAGAAGAAAAACACATTGCTTGATTTTCTTATTTCCATCAAAAGAAATAAACTTTGTACAATTCCTTTTTTAAAATAGGAAAATTGTTTTGAAAAAGAAAAACTCAGCTAGGCATAGTGGTACATGTCTGTGTGCCCAGACTCAGAGGCTGACCAGGAGAATTACAAGTTTGAGAATACATTTAGCTATATAGTGAATCTTAAGGCAGCCTGGACCACCTAATGATGAGTGAGGGGGGAGAGGGAAGGAGGGAGGGAAGGAGAAAGGAAGAAGAGGAGGAGGAAAGGAAGGGGAAGGGAAGGAAGGAGAGAGGGAGGGAGGGAAAGAATCCAGTAAAACAAGAGTTTTGATGAGGATGGATGAATTCGTAAAGTGCTCTTTACACAAGCATGAAGACCTTGGCTCTAGCCCTGGAATCAATGTAGAAAGCTAAGCAAAATGGTGTGTGCTTGTAATCCAGTGCTGAGGGGCAGGGGGAAGGGGCAGGGAATCACTGAGGCTCACTAGAAAACTATTATGGACAAAAATTAAAAGCTCCAAGCAAAGGAAAGGCCCTGTCTCAAAGCAAAAGCAAGCAGTTCCTGACAGCAGTATTTAAGATTGACCTCCGACTGCGACAAACATGTACATACGTACACACACATATACCAATGCTTATATACACAAAAATTTAAAAATTCAAAGCCAAGGAGAGATTAAAACTTGTATTCTTAAAAAACACAAGAGTAGGCTTAAAAATAATAATGGTTTGTACTTAGTACAGAAAATGACCTTTATACTACAGCCCGAGGAAGGAATTACAGAAGAGGGAGAAGCCGCCACCCAAGCAGGGTTGGGACACAAAGGAAAGGTGGGGCAGATCTGCTGGTAAAGGAATTCTGCTGTGCCCTGTGGTAAATGCAGCAATGCAAGAGGTGGCTGGGATATGCTACTTTCTCTTATTTTCTGTGACTCGGTTAGGAACCAGAGCTGTGGTTTGTTGTAGTTGCTGTTTTGTTTTGTTTCGGGGGGGAGGAGACGGAGGTCTAACTTTCCAACTGTCCGACTGCCTTTATGAACAAAAGGAGGTGTCTAAAAAAGTGGTAGCAGAGGGTGATTTTTCCAGAATCTTGTGAACACTTTTACTTTAGCAACAGGAAAAGCAGAGATCCAGCCACTTTCAGAGTAGCTACAATTGTGTTCACATGGCATCTCAGGACAGCTGCTTTTTGATAATATTAGCCTGGGAGCTGGTCAAAAGGCAGATTTTACAACAGCTGAGCTTGGATATGTATTCAGATTTGCACTTGTTCACAAGTTATGGCAAAGCCCCAGTCCATGGGCCTCTCTGTGTAATGACAGATGACATCAGGTGCTCTCTACATGAATGACATCAAGTCATCAAGTCCTACACTCATATTTCATTAATATTAAGGCATTGACAGTACAAGATTTGTAAAATAGGAATTAATTCATAACTTGGGCTCTTATATCTACTAGAACACACAACCCGGTTTAAAAGTATTGACAAGAACAATGAACTTATATTCAGTACAGTCTTCCCCTTTACCAATATATCCGGTCTTTTAGTGGATGCTTAAAATAGCAGCTACCACCAAACACTGTATCCACTGTATTTTTCTACAAATGCACACCCAGTGTTAATCATTTTACTCATCACTGTAACCAAATACATAACATAAATTTCTCAAGGAAGGAAAGATTTATTGGGGTTCATATTTTGACAGAACATCAGGGCAGGGAAGGCAGAGTAGTGGCAGATGACTTCACCTCAGCAAGTGGGAGAGGCAGTTGCTTGCTCTATGGTGCTGCCAGGAAACAGAGCTAGGGCTGGAAGCAGGGCCAGGCTGTCACCCATAAAGCCGAGCCCTGCTACTCCCTTCCTCCAGAGAGGCCCCGCCTGTGTGTACCACCAGAGGAGGACCAAGTGTTCCAACACACAAGCCCATGAGTACATTTCACGTAACAGATCTATGGCAGAGCTTAATTCATAACGTGGGTGCCATAAGGTATTTACTATACCTATGTGTAAAAATGGAAAGTTTATAATATATAGATACTTTAACAATTGATCTGAAAAATCAAGACTGTTACTAAGGGAGTAACAGTTTGATAGCGTATACAGTATGTGTACGCTAGGCAAAGAGATGGTTCTTTTTTTATGCAAGACAGCATGTGACAGTGCCAAGGTTTTTCGTTTTATATTTTTTTGTTTTCCTACTCAGGCAGCATGGAATTGAAACCCTTGAGTTGTTCAATTCTAGAATTTTCCACTTAATATTTTTATAAAATGGTTGTTGTCTTATAATGTTACTGATGTGAACAGACACCATGGACACAGCAACACTTATAAAAGAAAACATTTACTTGGGGCTGGCTTACGGTTTCAGAAGTTCTGTATGTTACTGTCATGGAGGGAAAGATGAGAGTGTGGAGGCAGACAAGACGCTAGGGAGGAGCTCAGAGTTCTACATCTGGATCCCCAGACAGCAGGCAGAAAGCTCAGTTTTTGAGACCTCAAAGCCCACCCCCTAGTGACACACTTCCTCCAACCAAGCCACACCTACTCCAGCAAGGCCACACCTCCTAATAGTGCCATTCCCTATATCCCAAGTATTCAAATACATATTATTGTCCTTGTGAAAAGCAATGAAAAGTGCCCTAAGAGAGAATTTTTGTAATTGCTGTTTTGTAATTTGCTAGTTGCTATTGTTATTTGTTGGTTGCATTTTCTGTTCCATTCTTTCTGTTCAGAGTCAGAATAGCAAGCAGCACTATAGGGTAACCACAGGCTGCTACATAAAAGGTGAACCAATCCCAAAGTGATCCCCTTACAACTGTCTCTTTGAGAAAAACATCACTTTTCTATTGTCAAGCACTTATAGTTTTTCTTAATCTAGTTTCCAGTAACATGAAGAATAAGAAATTATAATATAAAAGAAAATGTATGCCTTAAAAGTCATTTAAGAGCCATTTATCAACCAAATGGAAGAAAAGACCACCTCCCAAAGAATTACAGAGAAGAGTTCCAGGAGGCAGTTGTAAGGATGTTCTAGCAGAACTAGGAGTACTCTGGATCTCATGAGCACAGTGGTACTTAGCCTGGAGTCTGGGACTAAGATGCACACTTCCCTGGAAGGGTAGCCATGAATGCAGCCTGAACCAAAGTCAGGACTCTTAGAATCACCAACTAGCATGACATAAGGTACCCATTCCAGTTTGTGCATTCTGCTCTTAAACATGCCTCCATCATTATAGTCCTTTGGGTGACTGTCATGAGACCTCAGAAGATTTCATACTAAAGAGGTGGATACTTAGAGGTCTGTCAGGGAGAGAGGGGACGAGTACAGAGAGTTTTAACTTGGGTTTGTCACAGATGGTAGATGAGATACAATTTGGGCAGATGACATAAGACATGGGCTACTGAGACCATCTGCAAAAGGATTTTTAACCAAAATAGTCATCTTTATTGGAAATTTTTACATGTGTAAATTGTGTTTCACACCGACATTAAGAGAGTTAATTGCTCTGTCCACTTTTAGCCTAACTGCAAAGTTATGGGAAACAGAAACTAACAGGCAAGCCCAGCACCCAGGGGTACAGCCTGTGCTGTGTTGGGAACCCAGAACTCAGCCTGATAGATGCATCAGAAAACAAAAGATATTGCAAAAGCATGACAGTTCCTGGCTGTCCCCTACCCAACTGACCTTTCCACGGTTTTGGGCCTTTGGGTAAATTGCATGATAGAGAAACCGCCTATGTAGTAGATGGAGCCATTTAATTCTTAAAAGCCGTATTATATCAAAACCGCCAGGGAACCTCATCCAAAATATATTACTTTGACAATTCTGAAAATTCTACTTCTTCTTTTTACACCAAATATGACAAATAAGTAATTCTTAAAGCCTTTTTCAGAAAAATAAGCATGTCACATCTCTCATTTACACTGAAAAACAAAAGGAAGTTTGGGGCCACAGTTTTGAGCCCCTGGAGACAACATAGAAAACAAAAGGCAAGGGTTGGGGAGATGACGCCATTGATAAGGTGATTGCTGAGCACACGCCTTCCTGCGTTCAGGTCCCTAAGCACACACAGAAAACAGAAGGCAAGGGTTGGGGAGATGACGCCATTGATAAGGTGATTGCTGTGCACATGCATTCCTGCACTCAGGTCCCTAAGC
>LOJH01007285.1:0-13343 GCA_001685095.1 Ellobius talpinus
GTTTCTTTATTAACCAATGGAAGTAACACATAGACAGATAACCCTCCTACATCAATAGCTGACCTGGTGATGACCCTGGTGGAAAGCAGCACTAGAAGGGCCACACATGCAATTCATTTCCTCCTCAGAGACACTCTAAGACCCTTCTCTGATTCCTTTTTATGTCTGAACAGGAATCTCAGGGAGGAAGAAACCTGCTCAGACCACACAACCCATAGAAGGCACACATAGAATTTGAACTCTGATACATCCTCTCCCAAGACCTTTCATGAAAGAAAGGTCATGTGGTGGTATGAAATGGTCCCCATTGGCACATATCTAAATGCTTAGTCAGCAGGGATTGGACCTGTTTGAAAGGATTAGAAGGATTAAAGAGTAACCTTGTTGGAAGACATGTATAAGGTTTCAAAAGTCCATGCCAAGCCCACTCTCCCTGTCTGCTGCCTATGGATCAGGATGTAAAGTCCTCAGCTACTGCTCTAGAATCATGCCTGCCTGTATAGTACCACACCTCATGCCATGATAATAATGGACTAAGCCTTTAAAATTTTAAGGAAGTCTCCAGCTAAAGACTTTCCTTTATAAGTGCTTCCTTGGTTATGATCGCTCTTCACAGCAATAGAACACTGACTAAGATAGGGTATGAGCTTCTGCAGACATGTTCAATGGGCATAGAACTATGAAAAGTAAAAGAGAAATATTATACAGGTGGACAAAGTAGACAGTAGCCATTGTAGAATACAAAACTTTCAAGACTAAATCTTTATTGAAAACTTTTCAAAGACAAAAGAACTAAGAGAAAATCAAGTTATAATTCAGATAACACTTAAAGTGGGTGTTTTATGATCTATAAAAATTCTCGATTGAAAAACTATAGCTTTTTCAACTGATATGGAATGAGCAACTTTATTTTCTGTTATAAAATTACAGGAGAGGTGAGCACTGTAATGTAAAGCCTAAATTTCATTTTGCAGTTACTTTTATCTTTCTATTTCCAGAGACTGATGGGAAAAGATGAATTAAATGTGATGGAATCAGTAAAAGCTTGAGTAACGTCAAATAAAATGCATTATGCATGGTCAGTGTTTTCATTATGTGACGTCTTAGAGACATTGGTCTGTACCAAAATGATCCTTCTGTCATTTGAGTTATTTGACTATTGATTAATCTTCAAAAATGTTTCGACATGAGTGCCACTGTGAAAAAGGAGCCTGCTCCCCTGCCTCCTGCCATGGGGACTCTAAGGGGTATGTCTTTGCCTTTTTGCATGATTTATGTTAATCTGAACCTGAAGAATCAATAAATAGTTTCTGAGGCAAAGTTATCCACAGCCCCCAAAGAAAGCCACCTTTTCAGTTTCTACTCAATCTACAAAATGCATTAGCCTTTGGAATGGCAAGGTCAGGAATGGCTCATTGATGAGAATCAGGAACTTTGTTCAAGTGTGTTTTCAGTGTGCAGAGTCCTACACCTAGAAGAATGCCCCGAGTGCCAAGAAGGAGGAGCTACATTTAGTTCCAAGTTCAACATTGTAAGGGCCCCCTTTGAAAGGGCTCTTTCGGATGCTGCTAATGTTGATGTTAGCTGTTTAAGATCTTAAAGCTGTAGTTTCTCTCTAATACATACACACACATGTGTGCGTGCATGTACATACACAGACACACATATAGACACAAACACACATATGCACACACGCGCACGCACGCGCACACACACACACATACACACTCGATTTCTTGGAATAAAGTTTGTTTCCAGAAACATCATTGCCTCCTCTTCAGAGGCCATGTCAGTTGGCATTTCCACTTCAAGGTTGGGAAGGATTTGTAATGCGTGGCCTCAGCTGTGTCCAACACACAAGAACCAGAAGGAGAATGTTGGTCTCAGCACAGCAAATATGGAAGAAAGGAGAAAGAAAGGAGAGTCTACAGCCGTCCATCCTCTCCACTCTGATAGGGTAGGATGGTCATCAAAGGGGAAAAGACTGTTATTTCAATCATTGTGTTTTATTTAAGTAAAAGAAATGGAAGAATGAGAAGGTGGGCCCAAGGCTTCTCTGCTTTGTACCTTCTCCTGTCCCTGTACATGCTGAGCCATGTTCCACTGATGCCAAAGAGGACACAGAGGCAGGTCATTCCTAAGGAATATCAGACATGAACTCTTTCATTCTGTATGGCACAAGCCCTAGGGAGGGAGAAGAAAGTTAATGACAGAGTGTGTGACTGAGCACTTTGTCAAGGGGAAATGGGACTTAGGCTGTGTGATTCTGATCTCCTGGATTGGTACTAGTGAGTAATAAGCATAGACCAGGGGACAAGATCTGCTGAGCCTAGAAATGATTGTAGATTTGGTCAGGTTGAAGTTAACCCTGCCGACATGCTGGGTTTGCATTGAGTTACAAGGCAAGGCCTTTCTTGCCTTCTCTGTCACAAGCCTCCAGCCTACAGAGCAAGAGCAGACAGGAGAGCTAGATTTTCTTAAAGGGTGTGCCATGGTGAGTTCTGCTTCTAAGATAATGGTGCTTCAAGACTCAGCCAGCTTCTAGAGCTACTTGTGGCACAAATCTTCAGAGAGAAATAGCTCTGTGCCTGAAAAGAATAACAATTAGCAGTCCAACCATGGCACTGAACCAACCTGGGACATTACTGAATATATCTAATTACATAAGAATAATTTCATTAGCACCAGCTTTCATTTGAATATGCTGCAAGTGGTCAAAAATTTTTATCTCCTTCCTGGGACTCATCTCTAATGAGATCTCATGACTGAAGGTTTATGATGTTTGATAACTGGTAGGTATGAAATCTGAAGCCTAATAAAGACAGTAAGCAACTGTGCATGCTTTTGGGGGTATTAATAATCATTAATTACAAATTGCTCTTATAAGCAAGTGCTGCCATGTGCCATGAGAGCACCATTGGACTTCACAGACCGGATCTAAGACACCTTCACAGATGTCAGGGCTCACTCTATTCCTAACTTTTTCAATCACCCATCCTTTCCAGAGTGGAGGTGTGTGTGGGATTCCAGAAAGCCTAACACACCCCAGCTGGCTCTCTCTCACTTTCATTCAGCCACAGTGATCTTTTTCCTGTTCTGGGAGGGCTTTTAGTATGATTGTATTAGCTGCTTGTTGCTGCTGTGATGAAACACTATGACCGAAAGAGAAGTGTGGAAGGAATAGTTTATTCTGGCTTATGGTTTCAAGGGAGAGTCCACACGCAGGAAGCAGAGAGTGTGACCAGAAGTGGGGTGAGGCTATAAACCCTCAAAACCAATGCCCGGCAGCATATTTCCTCTGGAAAACCTTTTTGCATCCTGAATGTTCCATAACATCCCAAACATTGACACCAACCAGATAACAAGTTTTCAAATACCTGAGACTGTGAGGGACATGCTGGTCAGACTAATAAAATAATCAAAAATCAGAAGTTAGCTTGCTCCCTTCTCTTTCCTTTACTCCCTCCTTCCTTCCTCCTCACCCTTAACAACTCCCTCAACCCTTACCCCCCCACACACATAAATTCTCTACTCTTTATACCATTAGAAAGTAAGTATGCATTAAGGAATCTCACCAAAATGCACATTCTCATTTTTGATAAGTCCATTCTCTGGATACCCAGCTAATGTGTCACTTAGAGATAATTACATCATATTTTGGCACATTCAAGATCAGCCAAGTAATACACTGCCATAGAGTGTATAACTCACTGTCTCACTGGTATGAAGATAAGTTCCTATAAAAAAGCCTCACCTTGCACAGAGCCTTCCTTGGGTCTAATTAACCAGAACTGCAGTGATCTAACTGTGGAGAAGATGACTCAAAAGCTAAGAGCTCTTACTGCTCCTGCAGAGAACCCAAGTCTGGTCCCCACCACTCACATCTGGCAGCTCACAACGACTTGGAACTCTAGCTTCAGAACATGTGACACCCTCTGCTCTGTTACTATAAAATTTCATGAAGTCATCACCACATTGGATAGTGGTATTTGGGGTAAATTATTCTGTATTCCTGGGTCATGGTTACTCATCTGTCTCCAAAAAACTAACTCTCTTATGATCTTTGGGGTACAATTTATGTTTTGTGTTGACACTGACCTAGAGAGCTGGTATTAATGCCAAATTTCATGAGTCTTGTGTACCTTGACCCAACTTGTCTTCTTCTTCAAGCCCCTTCTCTGGCCACTGCCCCTTTGTGATTGGTGATTGTTCTTCACAACTTGAAATCACCACTGAGTCCTCTAATTGCTTAAGCTATCCCCAGTCCCAGTATTGAAATACCACTCCCCTGGAGTCAGCACAAAGAAGACTGTTGTTACAGATGAAATAAGACCATCAACACAAAAACCACAGATGCCTAACACTTTAGAGAAAGAATGGAAGGACAGCCAGACTTCAAAAACATCTGGAATCTGAGATGACAAAGGTGACAAAGGGAACCTCCATCCCACTCCAGCCCGGTGCCGCAAAGAACAGAGAGTATTGCTCTCTAGATCGAGTGAGAAGGATATCCCACAAAGAAACCCAGAAAGGGAGGGGGAACTAGATCCGATGCTTCCTACATGCGCTGTGATCTTGCTGCCAGTAAGATAATCTCCCACAGAGCAGAAGAGCTCCGGGTGAAAGGTTACCTACGTTTATAATGTCAGGCTCTGGGTCTGCCAGGTAAAAAGCAAATGGTAATCTTATCATTAGAATGCCTGACCCCTCGGCCATGCCGTATCTCACAGGAAATGGTAGGCACAGCTCGCGTGTCAGCGTGGAACACTTAAAGGTCAGC
This sequence comes from Ellobius talpinus, assembly GCA_001685095.1. Classification (NCBI taxonomy): domain Eukaryota; kingdom Metazoa; phylum Chordata; class Mammalia; order Rodentia; family Cricetidae; genus Ellobius; species Ellobius talpinus. Next base: position 4,781 of record LOJH01007285.1, read on the forward strand.
GCACAGAAATGTCCCAGAGCTCACAACTGAACTGCTGACACCTTTTATTATTGCCACTTAAATAAATGATTCAAGGGGCAAGGGAAGGGAGTACCGGCTTAATGTTGAGATTTGCATTTAGGATTCTTGGGGCAGCTATTTCTAAACTATTTCCAAAAAAAATAAACTTGCTGAGTTTCATGTCAAGGAGCAAACATGGCCATAGAAAGTCACGTAGCTCACTATCCCTTGGCTTACAGAGTACTCAGTGTTCCTTGGAAATGTACCGTTATTTTTAATATGATTATGTAAGAATTTCCCCTCCTAGTTTGCTCTTTATTCCACATAAAAATATTTTCTGCATTTTTTTCCTCCTCTTGATTTGGCAGGAGAACAGATGTCAAGGAAGCTGTTCATCACAACACTTGACCATTGCTATCTGGAAAGTAAGATAGATGACCAAAGCTGGAAGGCCATTCTGCCTATTTCTTTACAATCAAACCATACAAAAGCACAGGGGAGGTGGCAGAGTGAGTAAAGTGCTTGCCACTAAAGCATGAAGACCTGAATTCAGATTCCCGGAAACTACATAAAACCAAGCAGGGTTGTGCATGTTCGCAACCCCAGCATTGTGGGGAGGAGAAGAGGCAGTTAGATTCCTGGAGCTTATTGGTTTGCCAAGTTAGTCAAGCAGAGAGTCCCAGGTTCAGTGAAAAACCCTGTCTCGAGAAATAATGTGGAGAGAAACTGAGGAGGACACGCACACCTCTAGCCTCCTTGTACACATGCGCAGGCACGTGCACTCTTACACACACACGTAAACTGTATACACATATACAAAAACACTAAAAACCATTCTAATGACAAGCCTTTAATGGCTAAACCAGAGTTATCACCCTGGCACAGCAGTTCCATCTAAGAGAACTAAAAGAAGACACTCAAGTTCCTCAGGCCAACATTTATGACAGCCAAAAGCAGGAATCATAGTTAAAAGGCACAAACCATAAAAGGCATAAATGTGGTTGATACTGTGGAATTATGGAATATTATTTAACCTCGAAAAGAAGGTACTTCTGGTACATACCACAGGATGGATAAACTTTGAAGACATTATTCAAAGAAGGAAGTCAAGCACTAAATGATAAACACTGCATGGTTCCACTCAAACGGCTGGAATACAGGAATCTAGAGCAGCAGTAGGTAGATTTGCAGATGCTGAGGGAGAGGACTGGGAGGGTGAATTGGGTCATGGTGATTTATGAGTACAGAGTCCCATCATGGGGAATGAACACATTCTAAAGCCAGCTGTAAAAGAGACTACACGGACGCATAGCTCTGGCTACCCTGGAGTCTGTTAAGTTACACACTTCCTATGGGTTCTTCAGCATGCCCTGTAAATCATATTCCCAAAAAATCTCTTTGGGAATGTAAGCATGGAGCTTGGGCATTGTGGTATATACCTGCAGTTCCAGCCCTCGGGGTGGGCATCTCCTGTGAGTAGAAACAAACTGCACGTACCTTGCTGGGTTACAGCACTATCTAGGGCAATCACATCAGAGTCTCCCCATGTGTTGTTACTAGAGAAGTGAGTCTCTCTGAACTGTGTCTACAGAACACCAATAGCCCTTGTATTCCGACAGGCAAACCATGCCAGGCCCTGTTCTACACCAATGCTTGCTATCCATGTGCAGCCTCTGGCTGGTTCCTAATGTGCCTTAGAAATTTGGGACTTCCATCTTTCCAGAAGTGAGTGAGCCAACTTTCCATCTCTATGACAAAATGCCAACATATCAGTAGGAAAGGTTGATTCTGGTTCACAATTTCAAAACATTTTAGTCCACAGTCACCTGGCCTATGTATCCTAGGTACCTCATGTGACTGGGCTAAGGGAGTACATGGTGGCAGCAGGTAGCATAGCGGGTCTATTCACTTCATGGTAGCCAGGAAGCAAAGACAGATGGAGGGGAAAGCAAAGAGAGCCCCATATCATATTCAGGGAGGTTTCTATGCACTAAAATCTCTACCACACCCCAGTAGCAACAAGATGAGAACTGAGCCTTTGAGGTAGTTGTTCTGTTCCCCCGGATATGACATGGCCATTGGTCTTGGTGAAACAGAAGTGCTAGAGTGACCTACAAAGTCCTGGGTCTGCCGTAATAGATATGAGATAAACAGAAGAATACAGGGTGAGCTAGGCCTATAGGAAGAGTGAGGAAGTTGTTTTCCTTCATAGAAGGATGGACAAAGTCACCAAATCCACAGCTGAGATTCCTCCCACCAGCTCAACAGCTCCACATGGTCATTAGAAATGCTGGAGTATGCAAGATATGGAAGATAGAGGGGACTGAGATTCTTCCGCAGGGCAGCTTCTGTCAGTCTACACCTTGGTGGAACTATTTTCTCATTGCAGCTGCTCTGAGTCACCCGAATTCCTGCAAGTAACTCCAATATACTCACTGGCTCAGTACACTGGAATCCTTTCTTTGTATTGTTGTTGCTCTGTTTGTGGCAAGTAGACATGGTTTTGCTTCTCAGGAAGAGTTCCAGAGCAGATTTCAGCACAAGCCTTCAAGATCCAAAGTCCCCCCTGCAGCTCTGGTCCAGGATAGTTGGCTACCTTTCAGCCTGCTTACTGGTCAGAAAAACTGTCAAGCCACCCCACAACCTCTCGTTTCATTGAAGACATGCCCCTTTTCAAGCTACCTTATCACAGCCTTGCTTCTGGGCCCTTCCTCTGGCCACACTGTTGGAGCCTCAGGCCATGAGATGAAAAAAGAAATCACTAGAATGCCAAGGAAAAAAATGAGGCTTCTCACTCAGAGGTTGATTTTTTAAGCTTCAAAGGGCCAGAAAACTGGGCTCAAGGCAAGAAAATGTATGCAGAAGGGAAATCTACAAAGAGTCTTAAATATGAAGTTATCAAAAATTGATTTTTAAGGATGCCAATTTTATGTTCTGATTTTGTCCTAAAACACCAACTTTTAACAAAGCCAAACACCAGTGCACACTTTCTCCCTGTTGATTCTGAGAACGCAACCAACCTCCAAGAAAACTTCTGTTAAGATGCACTGAATGCTTGCATCCTCCCTTCCCCAACTTCATATGTGAGCGTCCCAACTGACAGTAGGATGGTGTGAGGGAATGGGGGCTGGAAGATTATAAGCTACGGAGGTGAGGCCATCATTCATGTCAATACCAACTGAAGGAAACTGTAGACCCTGTCTCCATCCTTTTACCAAATGAGAACACAGCAGAAAAGCTCTATTTATGGACCAGAAAGCTGGTACCTGGGTCTTAGACTTCCAGCCTCCAGAACTCTGAAAAATAAATATATAGCCAGCCTGATAGTGGAGGCCTCTGCAGGACCATGAGAGGTTGAAGTAAGAGGACTACAAATCGAAAGCCTTCTTGGACAACATAATGAAGCCTGTCTCATGATGTGGGATTCCCCTTTGTATGCTGTGAGTGTGTTTTATTACCATTGGTTAATAAAAAAGCCGCTTTGGCCTATGGCAGGGCAGAATATAGATAGGTGGGGAAACTAAACTGAATGCAGAGAGAAAGAAGGCAAAGTTAGGGAGATGCTATGTAGCTGCTGAAAGAAAAAAATAAAAATGTCAAAACCTTACCAGTAAGCCACAGCCTCATGGCAATACACAGATTAATAGAAATGGGTTAATTTAAGATATAGGAGCTAGCTAGAAATATGCCTGAGCAATTGGTCAAACAGTGCTGTAATTAATACAGTTTTGTGTGATTGTTTGGGTCTGGGTGACTGGGAAACGAAAAAGCATTCTCTGCTTACAGTCTCAGGTTTGTTTTTTGTCATTTCAATGGGAAACAAAGTCTAGAGCTGTAGCAGTGCACTGATAGTACCTAGCATGAACTAGAATCCAGTATTCCCACTGTAAAAAAAATTAGTTAATTTTGTTGCTTATAAGACTTTCAACCTACTTCATTTTGTGATAGTAACCCCATGTATTCTTATCTCCAAAGATAGCAATGGTCACTTTATAAATGACCCTGCAGAATCTTCAGAGTTTTCCTGAAGGCGTGAGTGACCCATGACAGTAGGGGACTGGCCCATATTCTTAGAAACTGTTCCCCAGCAAAAGGATCTAGCAACCATGCTCCTCCTTGCCTGTCACACTCTACCCTGCAGTCTCATGGTTTCCTCTGGGGCATGGGGATAGTATTTTGCTGTTGTTGGTTTGTGGGGCGGGGGCTGTTCTTGGTTTGGTTTGGTTTTTTGAGACAGAGTTTCACTATGTAGCCCTCGGTGTCCTGGAACTCACTTTGTAGATCAGGCTGGCCTTGAACTCGCCTCCCAAGATCTGGGATTAAAGGCATGTGCCACAACACCTAGCTTGTGGGGATAGTGCTTAATCTTCATTTCCAGTACTTTCAAAAACTAATTGGGATGCTACCATCTCTGTGGTTACTATGATCACTGAGAGAACCCTCCACTCTAGCAGCACGTATTTTAACAACACCATCCTATCCCTTCTCATGTTCTTTCTCCTCCTCCTACTTCTTCCACCTCTTTCTTTCTGTCTCTCATCCTCTCCAGACTCTTCTACCATGTACACAGCACTCTGAGATCCATTTGTTCAGAAATATTCTGTTTGTAGTTAGCTGTTAGGGAAGACTGACAACTAACATTCTTCCAAATAGCTCCCATCCCCACCCTGTCAGTGGGTACCAACAGCATTGAATGAGATGACTCTTCCACTAACCTACTCAAGATTTTTGGCTGGCCATCTTTGTAGCTGTCCCTCAAATGACAAGAAATAAGAGACCAAATTATTCAATGGCACTTGAAGGGCTGGGCTCTGATAACAGTGGCAATAGTCATGTGGAATGACATGGTCAGGCTGTCATTGGAACCTGTGTTCCTCCCACCTTACATCCCCATCACTTGGGAGCAGATGATACAAAAAGTTAGGACTTCATTGGGCTGGCAGACGTGTGGATCTGGTTCTTTTTACATATCACAAGGGCTTCCCAAGAAAGCTGGCTATTCCGTCTCTGAGCTCAGGAGTCCCTGCTATCACTAAAAGAACAATAGCCACAAATAGAAATAACCTGCTTCTGAACAGTGCCCATACTGAGCAAGACAGACCCCACTGCCAAAGGAGGAGAAAACAGTGCAGGGAAATAGGAGTCTCTCACCACTTGTCTGCAAGGTGCTGGAATTACTATTCAAGTAATTTCTTCCAAAGATTGTGTGTGTGTGTGTGTGTGTGTAATGCATGCACGTGCACACATGTCCACATGTATGTGGGTATACATCTGAGGGCACCTGTGCCTACGTATTCACATGCACAAAGATGCCAGAGGCCAATTTATGTTTTTCTTGACATTTGTCCATTCACTTTATTTACTGGAGCAGAGTCTGTCCCGAACATGAAGTTGAAATTTTTAGCCATCCGATTTAGATCCCTTGTCTTTATCTCTCAAGTACTTGGTCTACAGGCAGACTACCAAACCCTCTTGGCTTTTTTTATATGTGTGCTGGGAATCCAAATTCCAGCCCTCATGCCTGCACAATATGATAGTATTTATTATCAGCTTGACAAAATCTAGAGCCACCTGGAAGCTGGGCCTCTGAAAATGCCTGTGGAGGATATCTTGGGTGCAGTAATGAGGTAGAAAGGCCTGCCCGCTATGGGTGGCACTATTCCCTGGCTAGGTCCAGGGCTATATAGGTGGAGAAAAGGAGTTGAGCAACAACATGCATTTGTCTCTGCTTCTTGACTGTAGATATGATGAGAAGAATTGCCTCCAGATCCTGCCAGTGTGACCTACCTGCCATAATGGACTGTAACCTTGAATTGATAGATAGATTAAATGCATTAGTAATTAACTCCAAGTCTCCCATCATGCATTGGTGTTGCATTAATGAAAGAAATCAAAGCACATCGTCCCCTTGGTATCAATTTAACCAAGAGTGAATGAATTCTATGCATCATCTTCCCTGTCTTCCATACTCCTGTATCTTGTTGCATGGATTTGAATCTATGTTTGTCTGAAGGCTGTCTTACAAATCTGTCCCTGTGTCTGTATCCATCTGTGACTGTGTGTGACTGTCCCTAACAAAGGCCTTTGTTCTATATTTAATGAACATCACAGAAAGAATCACATGGGGAATGATAAAGGGTACTTAACTGAACTCTAACAGTGTTTCATAAAGAGTTAAGTCAAAGATGCCAACTGACCCCAATTAACCCAAATAAAAAAACAGTATTATAAACATAATAGTTTATTGATCAATATCCAGATGTGTTCAGCATGATCCATAAATCAGCAGTCATGAGTCTTAAGTGACCTCAAGGAATTGCATACAGTATCCTATGCTGGATATTCATTTTACAAGATTGCATTCAGGACTGGAGAGATGGCTCAGAGGTTAAGAGCACAGGCTGCTCTTCTAGAGGGCCTGTGTTCAATTCTCAGCAACCACATGGTGGTTCATGGTCATCTATAATGAAATTGGGTGCCCTCTTCTGGCATGTGGGCATGCATACAGGCAGAACACTGCATACATAATAAATAAATCTAAAAGAATGGGAATATTAAAAATGCATTCAACTTCTGTTTTTGTTGCTGTCAGCAAATGATACACATACATTACTCTGGGTTAGGACACAGATTCCCAGAGCTCCACCTAATGATTGACTGTCTCTGCACCTGCTCCCATCAGCTGCTGGATGTAGCCTCTCTGGCAATTATGGTAGGCTCTGATCTATGAGTACAGCAGAGTATCATTGGGAATCATTTCGTTGACTCTTTCTCCAGTCATGTTTGATGCTATCCTAAGTTTCTGGGCTGTCCAGACTCTGGTTCCTGGCCCTCCAGACAGTGTCAGGCATGGGCTCCCTTCTGGGGCATGGGTCTCAAGTTTGACCAGTCATCGGTTGGCCACCCCCACAAATCAAATTTTGTGCCACGTTTACCTCAGTACATCTTTCAGGCAAGACAAATTGTAGGCTGAAGGTTTTGTGGCTGGCTTGGTGTTCCAGTCCCTCCACTGGAAGCCTTGCCGGGTTACAGAAGATGGCTGGTTCAGGTCCCATTACTCGAGTCTTTACTAGGGTCGCCCTCATGGATTTCTGAGAGTTTCCATTGTACTAGGTTTCTACCTCACTCCTGAAATGTTCCCCAAGTCCAGTCATCTCTCCCCATATTCTCTCCATCCACCCCCACCCCGACAAATCCCTTCTGTTCCCATCCTCACCCTCCCCCAGACCACCTACAAAATATATTCTATTTCCCCTTTCCAGGGAGATTTATACACCACCACTGTCCTCTTGAACCCTCCTTGTGCTTAGCCTTTCTGGGTCTGTGGAGTGTACCATGGTTATCCTTTACTTTACAGCTAATGTCCACTTATAAGTGAATAAAAGACAAATGTGGTCTTAAGTCTTAAGTGACTTCAAATTGTATTACTAACTCTGGGTAGGGAGTCTAGCAAAGTTCCAGCTCCTTAGAAAATAAGAAATATTTTCATAATATTACATTGCCACAAACTGTGGGTCAAAATGAAAACTCTATCATTTATGTTGCTTTTGATAGACTATGGTATCACAGCAACAATTACAGAAACTAAATGGCACAACAAGACTTATAACCCACAGAGCCATTCTCCAGCCCCTCTTTTAAGTATTTAAATACATGCTAGGCATAAAGGTATGTGCCTGAAACCTCAGCATTCAGAAGACTACGGCAAGAAGATAGGGGTCTCAAGATATCCATGGGAGGAAACTAAAGATAGATCCTAGGTTGTGAAAGAGGTTCAGAAATACAGGGTTGCTGAGCGAAAAGGCAAAAGATCAAAAGATCAAGATGTTGAGGTAGATAGAATGCCCCCACTAACACTTATAAACCTAATACACTGGTATGGAAGCTTGGGAGAGTTGCTGATTCTCTGATCCAATTTAAGTACTAGGGAGGCTGAGGCAGGAGGATCACATTGTCAGAGAGTTATTCATACTACCACACCACGGTGCCTATAAAGCCACCTTGAGTCAGCAATTGGCTGATCAGGATTAGCCATAGAGATGCTGGAGGGCTGAGGAGGTCTAATAGAGAGGGACAGGAAGAGAGAAGGGGGCTTTCCAGGGCTGTTGCATCAGGGAAACATGGAGAGAGGATCCTTCAATTGACTCTCAGCTTCTGCTTGGGTTTACCAGGTTCTTATCTCAATTTCGAACTCCCGAGTTTTTATTATACTAGAACAATTTTGGTAGGCATTACAGAATCATCACTAACTCAAAAGGATCCTTGATTACAAAGTAAGACCTGTCTCAACATTATCAAAGGTCTTTGAATTGACAACAAGCCACTGCTAGCGGCTCCTTGTAAGAAAGTAGAGGTACCAGCCAGAAGGCAGAAGATGCCCACTCACTGGAAAAGGGCCGGCCTGCACACTGTCCTGTCCAGGAAAGCAGTGATGTGGCTTCACAATGTGAGATGTTTCCAGAAGGACTTTTCCTTTTCTAATTTCTGATCTAATGGAGGTACTACCACCCTCATGTGTGTGTGTGTGTGTGTGTGTGTGTGAGAGAGAGAGAGAGAGAGAGAG
>LOJH01007285.1:13395-31204 GCA_001685095.1 Ellobius talpinus
TGTGTGTGTGTGTGTGTGAGAGAGAGAGAGAGAGAGAGAGAGAGAGAGTGTATGGAGGCCACAGAGGATTACCAGTAAATATTTCAATTGTTCTCCATTGTACAGGTGGAGTCAGGGTCTCTCACTGAACCTAGAGCCCATCGATTGGGCTAGACTGGCTGGCTGCTTCCACCCTGGGACTCCTAACACCAGTTTATTTGCTGCTTGCTTGGGTTCTACTTTTATGGTCATTGCATGAGAGTTTTTTCACTTTGTATTTTTAACCATTCGATAGTTTCATTCATTTATGTAATCAATGTTACCTGCTTGTTGAAAAAGAAAACGTGGGTTCCAGGAATCAAACTCAGCCACTCTTCATGCTTGCCCAGCACTTAGCAACTGAGCCGTCCCTTAGCCCCACTACTGTCATCCTCTTAAACAGCAAAGTAATTTGATAATGTAAAATGAGCAGAAAATAAATGTCATTTGTTTGCGGGACCAGATAAGCTTTTTTATTAGCATTCCCTTTCCTATCTCTGTGGTGAATGTCATAAAAAGCTCAGGGATAAACTCTCATGAATATTTCCCCTCTGAAGACAGAGGAGGAAATTGAGATTCCCATTACAGCAAGCCCACCATCTGAAGCTCCATAACTCAGGACTTGGGCACTAACCTCAGCATAGATGACAATAAAATGCAGTCAGAGTTCAGAGTTGCTGGGTAAAGAACTTCTGCAGGGTTTCATCATCTCTCAATACTGTTTGCAGCTGTCCACATCATGAGTGTGTCTCCATAATTTTCTAGCATTGTTAAAGCACAAGAGTTTATATCATTAAGGTCATTAAACTATGCTTTTTTGCTGCAGGCTATCAAAGAGTTTGATAATCACTTAAGCTTTTCTTCCCAATTCTGCAAAGGTGTAGACCTCCTGCTCCGTTTCACAATGTCTTCATCCCTGCCTTTTAAGAGCCAGACACCCTTGTCTTCAAATATTTTTAATTGGTACAGTTTTTCTATATAGACGTAATAATACCGTTTGTCTTTGAAGGGGGAAAATACTTTCATAGGAATGAAAAAGTGACCCCCAAACACTAGTTTTGCTGCTGTTTTTCACACCACCCATTATTTAAAAGGCAACATTTGACATTTGATCTTCATCCTCTCTGTCATCCGCCCTCCGCCCGCAAGAGAGCGCGGCCCCATAAACACCGTTCACAGGAGCAAATGCATTTAGCTCTGCCAGATTCCATTGGTTTCCGGAGTGTTTCAGACAGGGAACATAAAAAAAGGGTGACAGTTTCAGAAGCCACTAAAATTTTATACTTGGCTTTGTCACCAGGATTAACACATTTCAGCAAATTCCATAAGAAAGTCCGGTCTCTCTACCTATGCCCATCACAGCCATGACGGCTCCCCCACATGTCAGCAAGTGTATTGTAAAACCCATAAACAGCAAGTGTATTGTAAAACCTTTTATGACCATTATAAAAATATTTTGACTATTTTACTCAACCACCTCAGTAAGACACCTGATACTAGTTGAGGGAGAGAAACAAAATCCCCTTTTCAACATGCCTTTCAGAATTAGAGGAAGGCTGGAGAAAAAGAAAGCCAATTTTCTATTAACATGAGTGTTCAAGCAGAGTGTCCTTTTGCTATATTTATCTCCAGTAGCAATAATCCAACACCCAGGTCCAAACTTGCGTGGCAAAGAGCCCAAGAATTGTACTGTAGTAGAATCTAAGTGATCAAAGTAAGTTGAACTCAGAAAGGCAAATGTTACATGTTTTCTTTCATATGTATATCCAAGATTTCATACAGGTTCCAAAAATTATACATGTCCATAGGACATGTCAGTAGGTTGAAGATGGCTGGGGGAACTCTGACCTGTGATACACAGCCAGCACTAAGAGTCTGTTCATGACATTTGAGAACAAGTCCGGAAATCCAGCTGGCCATGGCCATCATAGACATGGAGAAAGGCAGGCATTGTCTCTACTAGCCATCCAGGAAGCCCAACTACATCCCCTATGACAATGGTCACAAAAGGCCAGGACTCAACCACCTACCTTTTCTTGTTGCTTCTAACTTTGATTCAGCCTGAGAAAGCCAAATACATACTTCTCTCCACTGTCTAGAACGCCCTCTCCTCCCTGGGCTTTCCTGCTTCCCCAGCCCACAGCCTTGACTCTGCACAACTGTTCCTCCCACTCCACCACTCAATCTAAGCCAGTGGTTCTCAACCTGTGGGTTGTGGCCCCTTGAGGATCAATTCAGTTTCACAGGGGTCACCTAAGACCATCAGAAAATGCAGATATTCACATTACAGTTCACAGGAGTAGCAAAATTAGAGTTATGAAGAAGCAATAAAAATAATTTTATGGGTGAGGGTCACAACAGCATGAGAATCTGTATTAAAAGAGTCCCAGCATTAGAAAGCCAACTGTTCTAAGTCATTTCCAGATGACAATCACTTTGCTTTACATAAACAGATATTTTTTGTTTGTTTTTTTTTCATTTGGTCTTCATCTCCACAAGACAAAGATATTCTGTCCCAATAAGTCCTGGCATTTCTCTAAGGACAGTTCTACCCAATAACTAGACCTAACTTTCTGAGAAACACTCTGGTATCCACCATAATAAGTCAGTTTACCCAGGTTGGTGGCACACGCCTTTAATTCCATCACTCAGAAGGCAGAGGCAGGCAGAATTCTGTGAGTTCAAGGCCAACCTGGTCTACAGAGAGAGAGTTCCAGAACGGCTAGAGTTACACAGAGTAACTATCTCAAAAAAGGAAGAGGAGGCAAATGACTTGGTAACATAGCTTAAAGAAAATGTGGATGACCCTACCAAGTCTCTATTTATCTAAAATATAAAACAAAATAAAACCTTCCCAACCACTTCATGGAGAGATGGTTGAACAAAGGAGCTATCCATCCAGGCTCAGCCCTGCCCCCACCTCAGGCTAGCCATGCTGGTACTATCATCAAATGCCCCCAATACAAGGTGAAGCTTCTTCCCTACTAGAATGCCTTTTCCATATTTATAAAAGCCGCTGTTTTTACCTTTCTCATGTTTTGTATGTAAGGAACCCAAAAATTGTACACTGGAGGAAGATTATGTTACATTTGTTCAGATATTTATACTTACGGAGCCTAAACTCTGAACCGTTAGTTTCTGCCCTTAACCTGGAGGGCCTGCTCTAAGCCCTCAGTAAATGTTTACCCAACATTCAAAGCTCCGGTGAAATGTCACCTCTTCAATCTTCTCCTCACCCCCATTTTCTCCTCACCTCCTCAAGCAACATTATTTGATGCTTCCCCTATTTCCAAGACTGAATCTAAACATCTAAAAGCAAACTCATCACAAGACAGCCATTGTGCTTGCTTCCAGTCCTCTCTCCAGAGGGACTGAAACTCCTGAGGTCTATTTTCCATCATGCCTCTAAGTCCTGGGCTCCTTGATACACTCAGTCACACAAGGGAGTACTCATTTTTTTCCCTCTAGTGAGGCTTCAATTCTAATTTCAAAGCCTTGGTGTTCTTGATGAAACAGCCTTGCTATTTCACGTGTTCACATGTTTAATGGAATACACCCCTTTCTCTGGAGTCTGTTTATCCATCCTTCCTGCTTGCCCCACCTTAAGTCACCACCACCTCATTCTAAGCCTAGCCACAGGTTTAGTTCCAGAACCGGGCATCCCAGGGAGCTGCAGTGAAAAACACAAATGCTGCCTGAGTTCAGGATAACGAGCCAGAGATGCTGGGCATAAGACACACTTTTCATCTGCCTTGGACAGGCTGCAAAGCTCTCTGGGACAAGCCATGGTGGCTTACAGCCTTCTCCCTCAATACCTGCTGCCACCCTGCATTTAGTTATAATGGCTGCCCTTAAAGCAAAGAGCCAAAAGAACAGTTAGGCACTGGGTTGGGCAGTGAAGCAAGAGGATTAAGGTAGGAGTGTAAAGGTCACAGAACAGGACCCACTTACCATTGTATCAGGTCATGGAGCAGTTGTCAAAGGGATTTGCTGAGTAAGGCAGGAAGAAGGAGATCTCTAGACCGGGGCAATCACAGGTCACTTTCTCTTCCCTGACTTGTAGTGAGACTAGCTACCTCAGGCTGTAGCCACCATCCCTTCCCCCATGGTGATGGACTGTCACTGTGAGCTGAACAAACCTCCCTCCCTTGTGCTGCTTCTCCTTGAGAGTTTGTTCGCATCAAGGAAAGTAGCTAAAACATCAGTTGGAATCCCCCCAAATCCATTAATGATTCCCCAACAATGTGATAATCCAGAAGCAAACGATTGATGTGGTTGGGTTCCAAACCTCATGTTCAAGCAAATGCAGCAAAAGCAGGGTAATAGAGATTCCTCATTCTAGAACCTTCCAAGGGCCTGGCTAGCAACTCCTGCCAAGTTGAGAGGTGAATTAAGTTCTGCAAGAGAAGACTGCCATGCTGGCGTTTGTGCAGTGATCGGCACGGAAGAGAGGCAGTGACTCTGGCGTCTGTCCCACAAATGGGCCATCTTCAATGCTGCTCTAACTAACACGAATCACTCTACTACTTAAATTCCTTCATTTAATCCAACTGGAAAAAAGAAAAACAAAGATTTTTTTTGGTTTTAACTGTACCACGAAGATACTGCTGTGAAATTAATCTCCCAGTCTTTCTTTTTCTGAGAACTTTTCATGCTTATCCCCTAATTTGCCTAAATCAGGTGAGTGAGTCGATTGATTGACAATTGATTGATTGATCGATTGATTGATTGATCGATCGATCGATTGATTGATTGATTGATTGATTGATTGATTGGATTTTGTAACAGGACCAGGTGCTCAGGTGGTGCTTTATTGCATGGAATGAGTCGGAGCTGCCCAGACAACGGAGGGAACAAAGAGAAAGCAAGTCAGTGTGAGCTGTACCCATGTACCCAACACCATGATGTAATGGGGATGGAGATCCATCACCTGTTGACTGTGGTTCTAACAGTGTCGGCTGGGGAGGGATAATGTTATAGCAACAAGAGCTGCTCACTCCAAGCAATGAGAACACAAGTCACCCAGCTAAGCTTCAATTTCAGAAAAACCATGGCCTTTCTTAGCATTTTTAATCCATGCCATACTGGGACACAGCTAATGCTTAAAAATTATGTGTTGCTTGTTGGAATCTGAAACTCATTGGGCATCCTGTATTTATCTAGCAGCAGTGCAGTAACAGTGTGCTCTCAATTTTTCCCTTTCTCTGTTTCCTCTGCCTTGGCTGCCTACTAACCTCACATGGGAAAGTTTTGAAATGCTGATGCTTAGAGCACATGCCAGGCCAGTGACACAGGGTCCTTGGGCTGGGACTCAGGCTACATGATCCCTAGTGATGAGAACCATTGTCACACTGTGGGGCTGCAGCCAATAAGTGGAACTATAAGAAGAGCTTCATTCATTAGGCTACAGTTTGTGTGTCTCCTGTAGTCAGTCTTAATGTGAAAAGCTGAACCACACCCCTCTGGGTAAGTAAGCATTGGCTGAGCCTTGTGATGGCACTGGAGGAGCAGGCATGGAAGAAACACAGCCTTGGCCTCCAGAAGATCACCCTCGGGTGTGCTATCATTCATCTTTCCAGGTGGAATCCTCTCCCCAGGAGAAGAGCTAGATGAGCCAGGATAGAATGGAACCTGAAGAACGATGTCCCAGTGGGTGAGGATTGCTGAACTACAAGAGAAGTGACACAGTGCAATGGGACTGTAAAGGGGGACAGGGGGAGCAAGTGAGGAAAGGGAAGAAAGGCGGAGGAGAAAAATGTCTCTGCCTCAAACACAAAAATCAGTCCAGAGAGTCAATAGCAGAAGGCAGCTAAGACTCTCAGTGAGAAAGAACTCCTGCATCAACCCAAGATGGCAGACAAAGTACAGGAACGCGCTAGGACCCACGGGCATAAAGTGGGAGGAGCTGCACAAGAGCTATCAGAAGAGATGGTAACCAAGGAAACTCTCTAAGGGCAAAGACCATAGGGAATTCTGAGGAGCAGAACAAGGAAGACTAGGAAGATGGTCCCCACACTACAGTGCCTGTCCCACAGTGCCTGTCCCACAGTGCCTGCCCCCACAGTGTCTGTCCCACACTGCCTGTCCCACACTGCCTGTCCCCACAGTGCCTGTCCCACAGTGCCTGTCCCACAGTGCCTGTCCCCACAGTGCCTGTCCCACACTGCCTGTCCCACACTGCCTGTCCCACACTGCCTGTCCCCACAGTGCCTGTCCCACACTGCCTGTCCCACACTGCCTGTCCCACAAGACTGAGGGCCTGCGTTCTGACTCCTAGAGCCCAGCGAAAAAGCCAAGCGTGGTGGCATGTAACCGGAGTGCTGAGAAGGGAGAAAGGGGATTCCAGATGTTCTCTGGCAGCCAGCCTAGGCAATCGATGGGCTCAAGGTTCAGTGAGAGACATCGTATCGAAACATAAGTGGAGAGTGAAAGAGGAAGATGCCCAATGTCCACATCTGCCCTCAACCTGTGTGTACATCAGTTCCTCCGTGTTATATAGATACACAGCATCACGTAGATATTCGACGCAAAATAGATGAAACTATCCAAACCTATCTAGAGCAATAAACATGGCAGATGAGAGGAGGGAGAAAAAGTTGGGGTAGGGATAGATATGCTCAACACGTAAAATGTTATATTGCTTGAAAGTGTTCTTACATAATACCATTCCGTGCACATGAATACATACAGGCCTTTTGTATCTGTGTTCAAATGAGTACCCAACCTTACACAGAGTTCCTGACTGGTTGCAGCTACTTTAAGACAACCTTGGGATTTTGCTTAGCAGCCAGTCCCTCCTACAATCTCAAAGGTTCTGATACATTCGTGACCCCTCAGATATCCTTTTGTGTTCCAGTGGAAACCTGGACGGAGTTCTCATTTCCATGATCCATTTTTGCTAAGTTTAATTATCATCATCAACGGTAACATTTTCAGTTCAACAATTCAAACTAAAATTAACCTAGTTTTAATTCACCTTTTTAAACCCCAAATGACGGAGGTAAAAGTGTTTCCAGGAACCACATTCCCCAGTTTCCTCGTCACAGTGTAAAGGGTAACACTGGAGCTCAGAGAGGCAGTCTTGTTTACTGGGTGTCTTGAGCTAGTTGGTGGCTAAGCCAGCACCAGGCCTGTGGCTCCTTATTCCCTGTCCAAGGCTCTTTCTACAGAGTGTCTCAGCTTTGGTGTAAATAAATTGAATGAGGCATTTCCTAGGAACAGAGAGAAGAAGAAGGCAGCTAAGTGTGTATTGGATTCCTGAAGAAGGTAGAGAGGCACACAGAGAAAATGAGTAGAGACCCAATTCACAAATCTTGCCTGGGGCTAGACCTTTATACATTTAATATATACTACGACAGTGATAATAGATCCACTCAGTCCTTCTTTCCTTTCCAGGGACCAAATTTGCCTGCTCTTTTCAGTGGTCAGATAGAAATGATATGCAGGGCAATGACATTCCATATACATTTTGCCCTTGACGTCCCAGGGCACATGTTCCTTGAGGGTTAGAATTCTTTAGCCGACTTCGCATCTACTTCTCTTCCTCACACCAATGACTTGTACCCAAGAGTGTATATCTATTATAATTGCTACCTAAAGAGAATAAGAATTACAGATAAGTAATTTTCTTCTTCTAATCTAACCCCCTGGAGGCATTTTAGCAGCTAATACGGACGATGACAGGCATTCCTGCTCTAATTTATACAATTTCATTTTTCTTAATCATGGATTTTGCATCTCTTACGTCACCTGCTTAAAATGGAAGCCGAATGTGTGTGTGTGTGTGTCTCCTTTTACATGTTTAGTCCCCCTTGTAAAGTGTTGAAAATGCCCACACAGTCATGAGAAATGTAGGAAGCATCTTCTCCAAAATGGCTTTCTAACTGTGGATGAATCCTCCTGAAGCAGTTCACAGAACATGGGTTTAAACTCTTCAGTGGGATACCCCGTCTCAAGTACTTAAGGAGATATGTAGTTAAAATGTGGGCCTTTGTAGTTACTTGTCTTCACTGAGAAAGTCCTCATCAGGGAGGCACAGTGGGAACCATCTGTATGCTACAAAACAGGAGATAATCCAGCAAATGCCTAAGAGGGGTTGTAATTATGTTTTTTGTTATTGTTATTGCTCTCCCACCTAGCACAGTTCCTGAAACATGAAAACATGTCAGTAAATATTGTTGATTTGCATTAAATTCACTGGTAGATAGTGAAGTGGCACAGGTATTTGCATTAAATTCACTGGTAGATAGTGAAGTGGTACAGGTATTTGCATTAAATTCACTGGTAGATAGTGAAGTGGCACAGGTATTTGCATTAAATTCACTGGTAGATAGTGAAGCGGTACAGTATTCTGCTTGCACACTTAATCTCCCCATCTAACTCCTCCAAATGCAGGTTAGTGCAGCCAGCCCTAGAGAATCCAAGCCAAACAGAAGCACCCCAGGTTCTACACAGCCTGGCATCATCTGGGATCTGAAACTGTCATTGGCAACAACATTAATGAATCATGAGTTCAATTTAGTGCGTCAAGAAATGAAGCTTTACGGGACTGTCATATAACAGTCTCAAGCAGAGGGCAAAAGACGGCTTTTCACTGCTTTCTCACTGCAAGAAAATAAATTCGTTTTGAGAAGTCCCTAATTTTCTTGTCTGTATTCTGTGACTATGACTATATTGGACAAAGAATATTTGCCTACAAAATTAAGGAAAGGATTCCAATACTCAAGGCTCACCCTAGAGTATCTGGGTGTGTCCTAAATGTGAAGACAAATGTTCTTATAATAACGAGGAAAGGGGCCATTAGTGACAGAAAGGAAAGGAAGGGACCATGTAAGTACAGATGCAGAGACTTCAGTGACAGGACCACAAGTCAAAGGACAGTAAGGCCACAATACACAAACAAGGCTCAACCCTGGCTCTCTGGAAGGAGAGTAGCCCTGCAGAAGCCTTTATTTTGAACTTCTGGACTTGAAAGCTGTGAAATAATAAATTTCTAATGGTTTTTGCTTTGTTTTATCAATTTTTAAGTTTGCATACAAGATTTCACCATGACGTTTTCACACACAAGTGTCAGTGTCCTTGTGTGTTGCTCATCTATGTCCGCTTCTGTTGTTGAGAGATACTAGGTGTTTGGTGCTTGTTACAGCAGCAGTTTAGAAACTAATAGAGACCCTGATCTAAAAGATCCAAAGCCATGAGTATTAAAAGCCCGAGGGTCTACAATTTTTCCTCCCTATTTTCTACAGGCTTCCCTGAGATCCGCATACTGTTTGGCTGTGGGTCTCTGCAGTAGTGCCAAGGGAGGGCACCACAAGAAAACCCACAGAATCAACTAAACCTCATAAGGGTTTACAGAGACTAAGCTAACAGCCAGGGAGCCTACATGAGACTGACCTAGGCCCTCTGCATATATATACTACAGTTGAGTAACTTGGTCTTCGTGTGAGACTCCCAACTGGCTGCTTTGGGGACCCATTCCTCTGAGGGGCTCAAGCCCCACTTCACCCTAGTATGGTTGGACTCTATTGCACACTAATCCATCTGGGTGGGGGAGCACAGCTAGGCCTGAAGGAGGATCCTGAGCAGCAGTAAGTACAATAGGAAAGAAGACCCCGGTGTCAGAGGATAGTTCATCTATCAGGAGGGAGCAGGAGATAATTATACCCCAGGAAGAACGGCCGTTTGGACCCACGTGGCGGTAAATTATAGGTGGGGCAAGGATATCAAGGGTGCTTCATTTGCATACTCAGGAGCAACAGGGGCCAGGGGAAGGATCCTTATAAGGTCATATAGAAAAAACAGCCTTTAGTCCTTGTAGACTTGGAGATACATGAGCTTATCAGTTGCCACCTGTGCCATGGCGTGTCCAGCTGGGGTCACCTATCTGGTGGGGTCTGTTGGCACCAGAACAAGGTGGGAAAGCAGCCAAACTCCTGCCACTCTCAGGATGAGAAAATCCTGAGTTTTAGGCATGCTTTGACCCCTTCTTAGCATCGGGCCAGCCCTGCATTCCTCCTACTGGATTGCCTCATCCAGCCTTAACAGAAGAGGAGGTGCCTACTCTCATGGCAGCTTCATACACCATGGCTGGCTGATATCCTTAGGAGACCAGCCTGTATCTGAAGAGAAACAGTAGAGGAGGAGTAGACGGGGGTGGGGGCACGACTGGGAAGAGGGAAGGGGGGACTTTATCTGGGATGCAAAAACAAAATAAATAAACAACAGCAACAAGCTCCAGGGACAGCTTTATCTTCTCCTAGTCTTCACGTGAACCCTGACAAATGGCATTCATAGAGCAGTGGGTGCAACGTTTTTGAAAAGCTGCAGTTTCCCTATTTAAAAAAATAATAATAAGTTTAACATCCAACGACCTGCAATCTGATACAACCCAGAGAAGGAAAAAGAACTCCCGTGCATCCAGTCACCACAATTCAAAAACAAATTTGGTCTGTCCTCAATCTGTCCCTTTCTGGAGGGAACTTCAGAAACGCAACAGTTTGTTCAGTAAGCACTTTGTTGAACCTTCTGGGTCTTAGTCTGTACTTAGAATTGCATTTTTTCACACTTGAAGAATGGATTGCCATTTAGGCTTCTCTCTAGTCACTAAAAGTTGGGGGTGGAGCTTAGAGAGGATGGGGTGTGCCCAATGGTAGAGCATTTACCCATCATGCATGAGGTCTTGAGTTCAAAACCTAGCCCACGCACCCTACCCCCCAAAATAAGACTTTAGCAAGAATCAGTTCAGTTCTCCATCCTTTCTGTTTTCTTTCCTGATTAACCTAAAGAGGCATTGTGTCTACAGGTGTCCATGTGTGAAGTACAGATAAGTATGTATCATACTACATACACAATGCAGGGTTTACCTATGGATCTATCAAGGCTGCATGAAATACACTTTAAATAGCTCATGATAAAAATGGAAATGTAAGTATGTATAACAAATCCATTATTCTATTCTTTTATATGCCTGGGGTCTGCTAGCGGGATCTGATATAAGCAAGGCCAGCACTATACCACTGAGCCCAAACCCTAGATCCTCCTGTTTTCCAATTTGTGTCAATAGTAACCCTTGCTCCTAAATTTGCAAGTAGCTATCATAACTTAAAGTGGTGGCCTTACTTCAGGTATTTCCCTAGCTTTCTGTGAAGACTGTGTGCGTGTAGTCTTGACATGCATGTGAACCCACAGCAAGCCAGGGACCAACTCCCACACTGCATTGTCACTGCCGGGGTTAATGTCAAAGACTCTGCATTTGTGTTGGAATGCTTAGGGCAATGCCTTGTACGTAGTAGTCACTCAGTGAATAAACTAACTGGATTAAGAAGGCAGCTAAAACGAGACTCTAGGGACAGCGAGCAACTGGAGAACAGAAGTAGACATAAGAATTGTGGCAAAAGGAAAGCAATGAGCTTATTGCCCTTCTAACGAGTGTGACCTTTCCCCTATAAATTTATAGAACATGGAGGAAAAGAGAGAAGGAAGGAGGGTGTGAGAAAGAGCAAGACAAACAAGATTTTTTTTTCCAAACTTCATAGCCTCTCCCTAATGATGGGTTAGTGTTCAAAGCATTTCAACAACACAGTCCTTTTGACCCCACTCCCACCCCAAGTCACAGCAAATTGAAACTGGGAAGAGGCTTTTGTTGTGCATCAGTCTCTGTGGCTGTTGATGGACGGCTCGCTTCATCCCGGTGACACTGTCTGGGAAAATGATTTGTGCACGTCGCGATGGCCCAGGGATGATGCAAGTCCTCGGTGACAGAAAACAAGGGAGATGGTTGGAACCCATCTGGAAGGGTCCAGAGATGTTGACCAGGACCACAGCGTGTGCCTGCACATGTATTTATCTGTTCCTTCTTTTGCTTGCTTGCTCTTTAAAGAGCTGAGGGCCTAGCCTAGCGCGCATGCCCGGTGCATACTGCGCTCCCAAGCTGAAGGGGATCCACCCCCAGCCTCCTGCACCCTGGATCCACTTTCAAAATCAAAATTCTTTTGGATATACCCCGCCCCGCAGAAAATCATAGGATATAAAACATTGCACGTTATAGGAAAAAAAATTCTAAGATTACCTGCCCCTCATTAACTCTGTAACCTTGTCCTTAACATCGACTTCCGGTGCTTACCCTGAGTCAAGCTACCCTCTGTCAACATGCATGATGCAGTCATTGACTCCATAATCTCTTCAAATTTTATCAAGGCATGTTTTCCCTCCGTTTCTCAATGTGCTCTTTTGACTAGCAATATGTAAAAAAAATTAAGTTAAATTTTTATCAGATATACATTAGCACATTGCTTCTGTGAGGCAAAACTGATAAATCACACTCCATCCAGTCCAGCCTGCAGGGCGCCTCTGGCTTCCTGAGCTGGGGAGGGGAGTGTCAGTATCTCTCCCGAGCGCCTCACCCCCATTTTACTAGCAAAGATAGAATACATGCCTAGAAAGGACTTTAGACTACCTAACTAACTAACTAGCTAACCCCAAAGTTCCCAACACTACACACTATCCAAGAAAAGTCTTCCTTACCAGTCGATAAAAACTGAGCAGTAGCTGCTTCTTAAATGCCCAGCTTTCAGCAAAAAGTCCCAAGGCATACAAAGACAGAAAAACATGATCCATTCAAAAGAGAAAAATAAAGCACCCGTGAAGAAACATGGGCATTTGTCTAACTAGAAGAATGAAAAGGAGCAGTGGTGTTGCCAAAGATGACCGCAAAGCTCCCACTTGTGAGAAAAGACAAATCTGCAAGTCGAAGTCAGCAACACAGAGACTTCTACCAGCATGTGTCATAGCTAACGGTAGGCACTCTGACATGGCAGCAGCAGGGCCAACAGGCTCATCGTCATGTCTCGAAGAACTCCAACAAAACCATCGGCAGCTCTCCTGATAAAGAACCTCATAGGCCAGACAAAGCAGCAACAGCAGGATGAAATATTTCAAGTACAGCCATTGACCTGTCCACTGAAAATTCTACAGGGTGTGACAAAAGCATCCTTCAAAGATGAAGGGACAATCACCACCTTCCCAGACAAGCAAATGCTGAGGACATTTCTTGTCACCAGAGACTATGAGAAGGTCTATGAAGGAGTCCTTCAAGATGAAAGCAAAGGACAAAATGAAAAGTTCTCTGATAAAGGAAGATACTGAACCAATCATTTTTAAATTCATACTGTTACAATTTTTATAATTCTTTTTATTTTCTTCATGGGTCATAACACAATATGCATAAAATAACTGTGAATTTATGTTAATAAATATACATTATGTAAAGATGACATCAGTAATGCGAAGGGGTGGAGATCTGTGTGCAACTGATGTCAGGTTGGCTTCACTTTGAAATAGTCTGATAATCTCAGAATGCTACAATGTGAAGTCTGTGAAATAGTCTGTGATAATCTTAGAAGACTATATTGTGATATCTGTGAAAATGATACACAAAATATCTAAAGACTATACACAAAAGAATGATAAAGATCAAATGCATTGCTAAAATTAAATCAGCTAAACACTGAGGAAGGCAGTAACTGAGGAAATGGGAGGAGTTGTTAAAATCGATAAGATGAAGAGAAAGTAAATACAAAATGGCTAAAGTAAATCTTTCAATGGCCAGCACCATGAGAGGGGGGTAATTAGTAGACTGGATTAAATAAAAAAAATGGAATCCAACTATAAGTTCCTTCAAGAGACTTGCTAAAGATTTAGAGACATGCTAGTTCAAAAGTGAATGTGTGGCCATCTTCCTGGAACTTCCAAAATGACAAACACAAAAGAAAAGAGGAGAGGCACCCTCTATCCTCTCTAGGCCTTTTGGGAAACAGAGTTGTTCCTTTGGCCATGCACAGGCAAATCTGCAAGAAAGGTGATACTGTTAACATCAAGGGAATGGGAACTGTTCAGAAAGAAACACCTCACAAGTGTTACCACGGCAAAGCTGGAAGAATCCACCCCATCACTCAACATGCCATAGGCATGGTTATAAAACAAGCATGTTAAGGCAAAGTTCTTGCCGGGAGAACTGATGTGTGGACTGTTAAGTTACTAAGAGCCCATACTAAAATGGAAGAATAATCAGAATAAAAAGGGATGTTAAAGGGAAAAAAGTCATCTGGATTCAACTGAAGAGAAGCCTGCAGCACCCAGAGAAGCATACTTTCTAAGAACTGATAGGAAGAGGCCCATTCCCTCTGAACTCATGGTTAATGTACAAAAACAAATAAAGGGCCTAGATAGTATTTTTGTTTTAAAAATAAATGAAAAGCTGAAAAAGATAAAATATGAATAATGAGGTGAGAGGTGGTAATCCTAATGCCAGACAAAATAGACTTTAGTCCCAAATTCCAAGACACAGGCAAAATCATCATGTAACAATAAAAAATCAACTAATACAGAATATGAATTGTAAATTTTAAGCATCAAACACTAGCACTCCAAATTATATAAACCAAATCTCAAGAGATCTGAGGGACAGTCAGCTCTGTAATACTAATGGGAGTCTTCCACATGCCATATTCAATATAAATAGTATAACTAGATAGAAGATTAAAGGGAAAATACTGACATGAACAGTCCTGCATGTCTGTATATAGATCACTCCATCCAACAAGAGCAGAATACATGTGTATATGAGAACTTCATTAGTATAGACCATTCCTAGAACGTAAACATATTTGTGAAATATGTGACACTGGAGCCATGCAGGGTAGTGTGGTACCCAGCTCCTTGGATTTAGAGGCAAAAGGATCAGGACTTAAAGTCATTCTCTGCTACTAGAGAGTTTGAGGCCCACCAAGGCTGCATGAAATCTCTCTGAGAAGGAAGTGGAAAGATTGGACCCAATCACAATATCTTTTCTAGTTTCAGTGAGACAACACTAGAAAGCAGCTGAAGAAGAAAAGCTAAAGGTGTTAAACGTGCATGGAAACTAAAAACGTACTCTTATACAATCAATGAGTCAAAAATAGAAATGACAAGGAAAATACAAATGATTTTCAGATGAATAAAAATGAAAACATGTTATCAATCAAAAGCAATAGTTAAAAGCAAAGTCATAACCAGGTATGTCTGCACTAAAATGAAAGATCTCAAACTAGCAATTTAATTCTAGACCTTATGAACTAAGAAGTTAAGTTAAAGCCAACACCTGCATTACCAAGTAAATAGTAAAAAAATAAATAAATAAAATAAAAACAGTGCAAATGACATTGTGACTAGAAAATTTATTACAAAACCCAGAATTGATTCTTTAGGAGGTCTACAAACATGTAGATGGAAGTTTCTGTCACACCCTGCCCCACAGCTGTTCAGTCCCAAAGAAACACACAGAGGCTTGTATTAATTATAAACTATTTGACCTCTTAGCTCAAGCTTATTACTAACTAGCTCTTACAACTTAAATGATCCCATAATTCTTATCTATGTCTAGCCATGTGGCTTGGTACCTTTTCTCAGTAAGGCATTCTTATCCTGCTTCCTCTGCTTCTGGATGACAAGCATCTCTGCCTTCCCTCTTCCCAGAATTCTCCTAGTCTGGTTGCCCCACCTATACTTCCTGCCTGACTACTGGCCAATCAGCATTTTATTAAACCAATATGAGTAACAAATCTTTACAATGTACAAGAGCATTATCCCACAGCAAACCATATGGCTGGCTTCACTAATAAAAGAGAAACTTCATTACTAAAATCAGAAACAAAAATTTACATCTTGCTATGAATTTTACAGAAATAAAAATAATTATGAGAGTTCTAAGAACAAGTCTTTGACAGCAAATTGGACAAATTAGAGAAAGTTTGAAAATTCCTAGAAACAATCCAAACCTCATCCTAAAGAAAAAAATCTAAGTAGATATAATTAGTAAGAAAAATTGAATCAGAAACTGTGTGGTAGAGGCACACACCTTCAATCTCAGCACTTGGGAGGCAGAGGCAAGCGGATCTCTGTGAATTCAAAGCCAGTCTGATCGACAAGAGCCAGTTCCTGGACAGTTATACAGAGAAACCCTGTCTTGAAAAAAAAGAAAAGAAAAGAAAAAAGAAAAGAAAGAAAGAAAAAGGAAAAGGAAAAAGAAAAAGAAAAAAATTGAATCAGTAATCAAAATCCATGGAGGTTTGGAGAAGACTGAATCAGATGGTTCATTGGTGAGCCTATGAATCTACAAAGTAACATCATCTTCCCTAGACTTTGTGTTTCTCCAAAACAAAACATATAAAAAATGGCAATAAGCACCTGAAAGGTTGCCAGGCTTCATTGGTCGTTAAGGAAAGGCAAACTCAAAACACACCAGCATGCCACTTTCTATCCACTTGGATGGATTTTATTCATGTTATTTATTTGTTTGTTTTGTGTGAGTGGGATGAGGAAGGCAGTGGCATGTGTGGGGGACCCGGAGAACAAATAGTGAGAATTGGGGCTCTCCTTCCGTCATGTAGGACCCAGGAATCAAACTCAAGTGTTCAGGATGGGTGATAAGTATCTTAGTTCACTAATCCATCTCTCCAGCCCCTGAATGGCTATACTTAAAAAGCAATAATAACAGCAAGAATAGCAATTATTTGTGCAAATGTGGAGAAACTAGAACACCATGCCCTGCTAGTAGAACTATACAATAGTACAAGTAAACCACTGCAAATTGTAGTCAAACAAATGAATTATATTATTCTGTGAGCCTACAACCCTACTTCTGGGTGTGTTTCCTGCGGAGTAAAAAGTAACGAATTAGGCAAATACTTGCATATCATCCACATTCACAGCATTAATTACAACATGTAAAAGTTTAAAGCAACCATGCCAAGTAACAGATGAATAGAGGATGCAGTAAAATGAGAAATATGTATGCAAAAGAATATGATTCAGGGTTAAACAGAGAAGAAATCCTGCCATGTGTTAAAAAAATATGAGCAAGGTTCTTATGAAAATGAAATCAACCTGTCATGAAAGGCCAAACACTGTATGACTGTCACACGAGTGTCTGCAGTAGTCAAAGTGTGGTGGCCAGGATGAGGGGAGGAAGCGGGATGAGGAATTAGTATTGAATGAGTAACGAGTTTCAGCTTAGGAGGACAGGAAAGACCTGAAGATGGCTGATGGTGACAGCTGTACAACATGGACGTACTCACTGTCACTAAAATGTACACTTAAAACTAGCTGAAAGAAGTCATTGAAGAAAAATCAAACTTTACCTATCTGAACCCCATTCAGCTTATCAACAATTATAAAAGTATGGCTGTTGAAGAAATTTCATATTACACAGATTATGCATTCCTCAAAAGATGAATTGTGGTATGTTTCTGTGCACTGCTTCTGGCTGCCTGTGATTTGCATCTAATTCTGTTCAGTGACATTATCTGCATGTTTTCCTCCTTTGCTCAAACATGTTACTAAACTGTTAACCTGAAGTCAGAGATTTTTAAAACTTGATAGCAAGTAGCTCTGAATTATTAAAATCAGAATGAATTTGCAGACTATTTACTCAATAGAAACATACGTTAAGTCACAAGAAGTAAGATCTCAAAATCACCAGGCCTTCCTGCGAAGATGGTGCCAAATTACTCAGAAGTAGCCATGAAAGAGTAGCATGTGGGAGTTTGGGGGAAGGGGTGATGAAAGTGTGCTCCCTATGATCACAGCAATGGGCACATGAATCTATACAGTGTTGAAATTCGTAGAAATGCGTATGAAATTAGAGTCAATAAAAAGAGCTGGAGAGAAGACTTGGCAGGTAAAGATACTTGCCACCAGCCAAGTGGTGGCGGTGCACACCTTTAATCCCAGCACTCAGGAGGCAGAGGCAGGCGGA
>LOJH01007286.1:0-10605 GCA_001685095.1 Ellobius talpinus
GTGGTGGTGCTGTGTGTGTGTGTGTTCTGTGCGTGTAGGCATTGATGGAGATGTTGCACCTGCACAGGCTTCATTACACCTCTGCCATGGATACACATTGCTAGTCAGGACAGCCACACGGAAAACAGCATACAATGTCACGGGATGTATGGCATCCATACGTCACATATTAAGAACATTTGTTCATATCTTCCAACTTTAAGAC
The DNA here is from genome assembly GCA_001685095.1 of Ellobius talpinus. Classification (NCBI taxonomy): domain Eukaryota; kingdom Metazoa; phylum Chordata; class Mammalia; order Rodentia; family Cricetidae; genus Ellobius; species Ellobius talpinus. Next base: position 206 of record LOJH01007286.1, read on the forward strand.
CACCTTCACTCTCTACACAATTTCTCTTAAACATCCCTGTCATCTTGGACTCTCAGTATTGCTTGTTTAAAAATCATATGTTGGCTATTGGGTAGAAAACAAGAAGCTCTGATACAGAGATAGCTGGACCTCAACTTTGGTCAAGCAAGCTATCCTAAGCTAACCCCATGATCTCTCTCCCTTCTGGAATCAGCAACTTTCTCAACTTGCTTGTCATTTACTTAGTCATTTTCTTTAAAACCTTGAAATTACCCTGAATAAGTTCTTCTTTTTTTGTGCCTTATATGAAAAAATCTACAGTCCTGAGGTTTCATTTAAGGTCATATGTCCTTAGGGTCCACTGTGAAATGTCACATGCTAGTTTATATCTTTGACATACGATATTTAGTATCCCCGTTCCTAGTCTTTTATAGTTATATTTCCATAGTCTCTCAGCTATCCCACATGGGTGTGGCTCTGCCCATTCACTTTCTTCTGATCTGTGTCAGATAACATCACCAGATCATTTATCAATAAATGTCAATGTAAAATATCTTCTTATTCCCTACCCAACCCTTGCAATGTTTTGATTTTAAGGTGGGAGCTTAACTTTGCCAGTGTGTCTTTATCACCTGTGCTAACCCATCAACCCCTGGGGATGCCAAGTGCTTGCGTTGCTAGGGAAAAATCTAAAATGGTTAATACAGTCTGGAGCAGGTGATTAGTTTATCAGAAGATTAGGTGTGTACTTCCTCAATGTCTCAGCAGTTCTATTAACCTTTTTATATGGGAGATAAGAGTTGTCCCCTCAAAACGTTTATATATTAAATGCTTGGTTCTCAGATGGTGTCTCTCTTGAGGGGCAAATGGATCATGAGGATGCTAACTGCATTAATGGAGCCCCCCAAAACCTGTCCTCCTTTAAAGGTGCTCTTCTCAAGCATTTGGTAACAGTGGTGCAAACTGACAACTGCAAACCTAGATAAAGAAAAACATAATGGATGTCAGCAGATTATCCCAGCGGCTTTACTGGCTTCATCAGCTCTCGATGTCCACCGGAAGAAGCCACTGGTGAACACACCCACCCAAATGACACTACTCGGGGATTCTAGAACAAACTGTTGACACCCTCATAACAAGGATAAGGACTTAAAAGCAGCATCCTGAATGACGGAAATCAATCTTAGATGGTCTCAGCCTCCAGGACTCCACTAACATCCTCTTCGAGAAAAGGAAATTTGAGAGCAAGGAAGAAGAGAATCGACTTCAGTACTTAGGAAAGGGGATTGGGGTGGGTCTAGGAAAGATTGCTAAGGCAGTGCTGGTGGGAACAGAGCTCATGTATGCTGATTGTATTGGTGCTTCCACGAATCTTCTCATGTATTGCATCTTAAAGAATTCATATCAAAAAAGTTATTTTATATTATGTTCAAGACAAACATGGTGGGTTTTTTTTTATTTATTTGTTGAGACAGGGTCTTCCTATGTAGTTTAGGCTGTCCCTAAACTTGTAACTATCCTGCCTTGGTGTCCATAGATTTGATATTGATATTGATAGCTACCATGCCTAGCTGAACAAAATTCTAATAGGGATTTAAACAATAGAAATCTAAATTAAGTCGTTACACAGACTTCTTCCAGAAGCATTCTTATAGTTACTTCGATTGCTTGTAATGGTTTGGTATCTAAAGCAACCATGAAATTAGTATGTGTGAACATTATTTAATAAAAAATATACAAGTTAAAGGTGATAGTGCCTACATTTTAAAGAGAGATTTTTGCAATCATGCGGTATGCCTGGATGTTTGGTAAGGTATGCAAAGATCAGTATAGTTAGATAAACATTTCTGAGTGCCACCAAAATAGCAAATCATATTTATAATACTTATGTGTCAAAGAAAGTCTTCACTTACTATTAGGTAATGTAACAGACACTATTTACCATGGTGGCATTATAACAGTTATAAATTAATAGATACATTATAATGCTCAGCACATTAGTTGGTCTAAAATGTTATGCTAATGATACCTGAGGACATACCATGGTGGAGAAAGACCAGCAGAGAGCTTTTGTGGATCTGTTAGCATGACTGACACTTGTACTGCATTGAAAATACTCAGGAATTAACTTGCAAGACACTCAATGTATCTTTTATATTTCTATGTCCAAATTGCTCTGCTCTCTCTTCATTTGTTGAATTAATCTACTGTAACAAAACCAAATCTACATACAATAGTTTAGATCTGAAATTTATCTTGTAGGCTTACACAATAAAGCCTTAGTGGCCAACTGAATAACTTTGAGAAGGGATTGGATCCTAAGGTCTCCAACCTAATCAATAGATTAATCTTTGTCAAGTACCCGTAACATCATTAGGAAAGTATTGTCAGTATGGTGGCCAATGTGCTTCAAGCCAATGAAACTCCACAGCATAGTCCTGTTCTGCATGAAAAAGAAACCTGGTTCTTCAGGCTTGTCCCTTAAAACTACAACCAGCTCTGCTTGTGATGTCTAATTTGGACAGCCAACTATTGTAGGCCAGTGAGGAGGATGCCACTCAGGAATGAGCTGAGTGTGTGTGTGTGTAATGTGTAATTGAAATTATTTTTATTAGTACAAAACAACAAAATTCAAAGAAGATCTTGAAAGAATATTAACAATTGACAAATCTACAATTTAAGGCGGGAGAAGCAGCTGCAGGGAAAGAAAGGAGACTAGCCATGCACAACCCTGATAAAGAACACTCAGCTTCTCAGTGGGATAAGTAGAGGTTGAATGTGGGCTGAGTGACAAGTGCTCAGCCCTTGTGGACTTTGGGAAAAAAGGAGGGTGCACATTCCTGCGGGGTGCAATCCACCAACCCCACCATTTACATGTGTTCTTAGTCATGTGCACAGAGAGACCATGGTTGCCACCTCTGTCCAAGGAAAATTCTCAACCAGGACCTTTCTCCTACATCTATCCTCTGGAACAAAAGCCTTCGTCTACGTGGGGTGCAGTAGTAAGAAACACAGTGATGCTTAAGATGCTTGGAAACTCACAGAAACTGAGAAACAGAAAATAATCATTCAGTTTCTAGAATATTCAGTGCTAAAAGAAATGCTGCAATCCCTGATGAAATGAGAAAGGCTAGACACCCTAACCCTGGTTGAGCTCTACCTACTACTCCAGCTGCATGATAAGTAGGAGGATGAAAAGGGCCACAACCCTAGATCCAGTGCCCACCCAAGAGGAATGTTTACCACGGAGAGCCACCCTCCCTGTCACCAGCCCCGTAAGTAAGTCACAAGTAACAGTGGGGTATTGCTCGAAGAAGACCAAGATCACAGCCCCGTAAGTAAGTCACAAGTAACAGCGGGGTATTGCTCGAAGAAGACCAAGATCACAGGGTAAGTGCAGAGCTAGACAGCGTTCTGAAGCTGACGGTGAAGTGAATGTTGAGAAGGAACTCCAGGCAAAGAGCATCCAGCTGGAAAATAATGCTGCTACATGAGACAAAGACGTGTATGTGTGTGTTCGTGTGCATGTGTGTGCGCGCGTCTGTTTTATGGGGGCAGGGGGGCTGTTTTGATTATTTGAGGCAGGATCTCGCTATTATTAGTTCAAGGTAGCCTCTAACTGGTCATCTTTCCCAGGCTGGGGTTACAGGCATACCCCACCCCACCCCACCCCACTCTGCAAAGGAGTCTGATCCCAGTACAGCACCAAGGAGAATCAAGGAGAGCCAACTCCTAATCAAACTCGCTCTAGAATTCCAGCAGCAGGACACCCGTACCCATTTCCTTGCCTCTATATCCTAAACCAGGTGTTTGGCTTTAAATGGCAGATCGCAGGTCCTAAAACAAGCCGCAAGTCACCAAACAGAAAATCTCAGGCAGTCCACAGATGTAGCAACTGTGACAGGGAACGTAAAGGAACTCAGAAATGGGTAAACACTGGTAGGAACGGGGGCACTGGTAGGAGCGGGGGACAACAGATGGAAACAAACAAACTATGAGTCAGTCAAACTGGCATGCAAGGAGTGAGAGCCACAGGCAGGGAGCTGCAGGAAGAGCGTGAACCTTTCTGTACCCCGAGCCCTGTTGAAGCACCTATTAACTTTGGACCCCTGCCCATGGTAATTAACCAGACTGCAAAACAGGGAGAAAAGATTCCACCCCTCCTAGGCGTCTTTACCCAAAAGAATTTAGAGAGAAAAACCTATGCCTGAATGTCTATCGTATCTCTATTCATAATACAGCTCAGATGTCTTTCAGCCTATGAGCAGATAAAATACGGCACAGCCAATCAATCAAATACTAGTCACCATTAAAAAAGAATGAGCGATTGCTACTTGTAACCACACTGGTGAATCCCAAATATACTTTGCCAAGTAAAAGCAACCAGATTTAACGGCCATTGTTTTGCTTCATTTATACAAGGTTCAAACAAAACAGGTAACTGTTTAGAGGTAGCAGGAGTGAGGTGACAGGACCACTCTGTGCCGTGACTGTGGCAGCAGGTAGACAACCCTAAGCATCTGTCAAAGCCTGAGGAAGAAAACACAATCAGGAGTGCATTTCACTCTTTGTCAGGCGAGGGGAGGCACTGCTGCGTAGAATTCGAAGTCGAACAAATGTTAGCAACCTTACCTCCGAATGATTATCGCAGCGAAACAGATAGAGGACAGAATTGACTAAGGAATCTCAGAAATCAGTATTTTGGTAGGATACTACTACAAACTAAAGATAAGAATGTTCAGATACATTCTAAATAATGTTTCCAACAGGAATATGAATTAGCAGTTCTGAGATGTTCTGGGTACCATAGAATTATACAAGTAAGGAAATACATTGTAAACCATTGGTACTGGGTTTCTAGTTGTCAAAGAACAGATCAGTCTGTACTGAACTGGAATTAGATCAGAACTATGAACTCAGAGACTAATAGTAAAGATACAAAAGTGATGTGTATGTATGGGGCTAATATGCACAGTACTTATAGATAGGATTTTCTTTTTTTTAATTTTTGCACCCCAAGGCCAGCTCAATGCTATGCTCTCTGAGAAGCCTCACACACCGACTTCTAAAGATCCCTTTTGATTTATAATTCTTCCATAGCATTATCACGACTGTCGTGGACTTTGGCACATATTTTTAGAGACCCTTCTCGATAGAAAATTCTTAAAAGTATTGAAGGGGCTCTAGCCAGCCCAAGCAGGGCAAACATGGCTCTGGCAGGCCTTGTCCTTCCCCCCATTCCCTCTGCCTTGCTAAAAACCATTAGATTATATTCCTAAAACTAGCCACCAAGGTCTATTTCCTTATTTGGCCACTTCCTCCTCCTGAGGCTGACAAAGTTCCAGCTATCAAAGTATTGAAGTCCAGCAATCAAAAGCCCCCTGTGGCTGCCCTAATTAACATACCCAGTTAAAATTAAAGACCTCATTCTATCACTGGGTTTTCCCTTTTTTTTTCCCCTTTGTAAACTGCCATTTTCCTATGTGTCACGACTGTCTCCTCTCTAACCAGAGGCACTCCTTAGTTCCTCTGGGACAAATATCCCTCCCCCCGCCCCCCCTCTCATTCCCTTCCCCTTCTCCCTTGTCCTCTAACTCCCATCTTTATCTTTTATTCCCTGACCTTCGTCCCTCTGGGGCAAATAAGTCTCCTTTGCTCTGAGAACTTGGTCTTGGGGTGTCCTGTGCCGATACTGCTCCCTCCAAATGTGTCCCATTTCTTCCAATTTATCTCCGACACATGGGCCAGCTCAATTCAGTTCTCCCAGCTAATTTACTTTTGCCCATTGCTTCCGCAGTCCAGCCCCCTCCTCTCTCTAACAAGCCTGTGAAAGGCTCTGACCTGGTCAACCTGTTTCGTGCTTTTCCGTTCACTATCCAGTAAGCACTCAATGGTTGTTTTAAAAAATCCGTGCTCTGTCAGTTTGAGTTATTTACGATTCTTCAGTGGACTCTGCTGCCTGGACTGTGACCCACGCTTGCTCTTGCTCTCATCCTCAGAGCTCTGCACATAACACATAGCTCTACTCCCACTCACGAGCTTTCTGTCAATTCCTCCAACTCAACAGCCTCTTTCTTGGGGGTTTTTGCAGCTGTGACTGACTTCGGTTACAAAGAGCCTTTCAGACTATGAGTGGGGAAGGATTTTTTTTTCCTTGTGAATCTGCCATGTAATTATACCTTTGTAAAAGGCAGCAGAAAAAAATAGCTATTAGAAAAAGATTAAAGACTTTTTGTTTCAGATTTAACAGACATAAATGTGGTCTTATCAAATTGCTTCATAAGTTATAAATGTATACTCTCAATGGAACTAATCAGGATCCAGGAACAGCTTGCTAACGGTGTCTGATTCATGGACTGCTGAGGACCCTGAGCATAGGTGATTCCATCTGCTTGTTTAGGTCCCAGCCTTCCTCAAAAGTTATGTCCTGACCATGCCTTCTCATCAGGCTGCTCCTTTGAACTTTCCATCACTTCACTCCCTTTAATTGAAAACACACGTGCAATGGTGAGTGTGCACGAATGCACGCACACACACACATGCACACATACACATGAACACACATATGCACGCATGCACACACGCACACTTTATTCTCTGTCTCACCATCCTAAACTCCAGGTATCAGATACCATGACCACTGTGTTCACTCTGGCACACATTTGCAAAGCCAAGAAGAGTCAAACACACTTTGGAACGGATGGTTTTCTAGTCTTTACACGCTAACCTAAAGTGTGAAATTCCAAGCGGGATGTACAAAGTGAAGCTTCCAAAGCTCATTGTCCTTGGAGCTGGTTTTTCAGATGTGTGTGACGAAATATAGACTGAGAGATACTGAACTAAAGAAGTATCCAGAAAGTTTAAGAAGGAAAAACTAGTTTGCCAGGTTACACATGATAAGGAACCACAGATGCTTGACTTCAACATGCTGCAGTCATTTCCAGGGCAGACAGGAAAGAACTGGAATTGTGCCGAAGATTTGGCTGACTAAGCATGTATGACACTCACTCGGTTTCCCTCCTCTTCCCTCACCTCCCCGCCTTGGTGTTCTTTCTGTTCTTTCATGCTCTGGGACTGAAACATAGAAAACTGAATCCCCCAAATTTCCTAGCCTAATGACTCCTGAGTAAGGAGTCTTTCACAAAGAGGCAACCACAGGATATTAGAAACACAGAAATAAAGAGACTTCCCCCTCCCCTTTAAAATTATGACTGTGTCTGAAAGCAGTGGGTGGCCTGAGGCTTAAGTGACTGCCTACGGTTGTGACACAGTTGAGGGTCCTGGCAGTAAAGCAATCGTACGTCAACCAGCTGCATGCTCCCAGGCTTTCAAGGCCCTCCTCAGGTGACCAATGGTTTGCTGGAGCCGAAACTCAGAACTTTGTTCATGCTAGGCTAGTGTTCAGTCACCAAGATACACTTCCAGCCCTCAAGGCCTTCAATGTGTGGCAACTCTGCCAGCACAATTGGCAGTGGTGTGGTTCTGCCTCCAGCAGTGTCCCTGGGTGACTGACATCCTAGGTCTACACTGTGTGCATCCAGTCAGGACCTCTCAAGGACTTCCTGCAGTCACAGGTTCTTCTTTCCATAGCTTGTACTCCATTGGGCTTTCCAACACTTTCACTTTTATTGATGAACTGACTGTGTGTGCACATTTACCAGGGCATACTTGTGAAGATCGGAGGCACAATGGTCAGAGATGATTCCCTTTTCCCACCATGTAGTTTCCAAGGATGGGACTCAGGTCATCAGGCTTGGTGACAAGCACCTTTGCCCACTAATCCATCTTGCTGGTCCCATACACTTTTTATTTTTGTGGTTTTTCAAGACACGGTTTCCCTGTGTAACAGCCCTATCTGTCCTGGAGCTTGCTCTGTAGACCAGGCTGGTCTCGAACTCACAGAGATCCACCTGTCTCTGCCTCCCGAGAGCTGGATTAAAGGTGTGCACCACCACTGCCTGACCCCACAACACTTTTAAAAATCAGTCCGTTGTATGTAAGTCCCTCTATATGAGGTTTCTGAGGTGGTTTCTATTTTCTGATTTATCTGAAGTCAATATAGAAAAGGGTATTTTATGCAAGCAAAGAAATATCACCTTGCTTATCTTATGCAAATATTAAGAGGAAAGCTCTGAGTCTAGGGGAATAACTGACCCGTCGGATGATACCATGAAGCCAGGAGTCCGTTTTCTGTCACCTCTGATGTGACTCTTGTGTGTTCCCACTTCATTCAAAATCTAACCATTTCACTTCCTCCCTTGATTGCTTCTGGTTCTAAAGGAACACGGGACCCTGTATGAACCACAGGACAAAGTCCTTTATGATCCCTCTCAATTTACCCAAAGCCACCTCAAAGAAACCATCTGATTAAAGGCCTGTGTTTGCTCTGAAATGTACTTTCAGGAGATGCATCTCCTACTTGCTAATGGATCCTGTCTGTATAAAACCTCCTTCAGTGCTACTCTACATTTAGTAATTAAGATCACTCTTTTATTTCTTTATTATGATTATTTTTTTGAGACAGGGTTTCTCTGTGTATCCCTGGCTGTCCTGAAACTAGCTCTGTAGACCAGGCTGTTCTCGAAATCAGAGATTCACCTGCCTCTTCCTCCTGAGTGCTGGGACAAAAGGCCTGCACCATCACTGCCTGGCTAATATGATCACTCTTGTCGGTCACTAAGCAGGGGAGAAACAAGCTCACATAACGATGTGGGGGGGGCACTGGTATGTAAACAAGAGCAGATCTTTGAGTGAAACAGGTATTATCATGAAAGTATACATTAAAGCAATAAGGGGACAATTAATTCTCTGGGGACCCCTCAAAAGGCTTCATAGACAAGAAAGGTACACAGGGAAGTATGGAACTCACAGAATGGGACCTTCATGTGTCAGTCCAGGGTTAGTGTGCCATTGGTGGTAACAGTGGGACAAGTGAGTTCCTTATATGAAGAAGGGACATAAATTTATTTCAAAATGTACAACATACAAATATAGGGTATAAGTTGAAGAAACCTATTTGAGAAGGAAAACACTGGACATTTCATATTATGGCTATAAAATATCACACTACAACACACACACACACACACACATACAACACACACGATATCAGAGTCAGAGGGAGATCTCAGTGGGGACAAACCTTTTTCCTAAGCCTGACAACCCAAATTTGATCCCTGAGACACATGGTGGAGAAAGAGAATCGCCTCTGCCAAGCTGTCCTCTGATGTCCACGTGCATGCCCACACACTTGCACCCACGTGAATAAATAAGAAAAATAAAAGTTTAAAAAATGAAGACAGCCCTAAGGTTCTCAAGACTCAAGTCATAAGCAAAAGGGATCAGCTCATAAGCTGTCAAAAGAATAAGCCTGTGTGCTCAACTAAAGTGCCATGGAAAAGAAGAGAACCTGCTGGAAGACTGAAAGTGGAACTTGAAGGAACTTGCTATCATGTGAACAATCTGGACTGAGCACAGTACCCTTTCCATTTCCAGATAATCTTCATTTGGAAGAATAATGAGAAATAATGACAACTTATGGATATAAATGACATGTGGTTCAATATTGCATAAGAAATAAAATGCAGGAGTATTTTCTAAATTCATCTAATTCCTATTTGTTTCTTGATTACTGATAAAACAAGAATATTCAATAGAGTTCTTTTGAGTATCATACATAGAATTATTCATGAATTTTCAAAGACTGTCAATAAATTCAGCACATGTAAGTCACGAATTCTAACTTAGATGATAAAAGTTTATACACTTTCAAAAAAATCTTTGGATAAGTTGTGCCTGAGGTAGTTCATTTTCTTTCATTAGCGCTATATCAAAATATGGATACAAATTGGATGAACTAAGAAAAGTAGCTTAATATTAAGGAAACTGATTAGTAAGAAGTATTAAAGGCATAAAATATGTTCATATTTGTGAAAGGATGAGGAAGGAATGATGCCAGTCTATAAATATTTGAAAAGTGTAAACATCTAATGGGGGTTGTTGGGGTGTTATAAAGAGCTATAATTAGCTAGGGTTTATGGGATGCAACTGGACAACTAGAGTTGAGAGCACATAAAATCGTCTTCCTTTAGAGAGAGAAGACCTATATTTATATGCACTAGCAAATGGTCAACGCTGAAAACACATATAAAACTAACATTAAACAGACCAGGAAGGTTGTACTTATGTATTAAAGGATATATAAGTACACAAACACATACACAACCAACAACAACTAATGAAAAAAAGTCTGTAAATTTGAAAGAGCAGGGAGAGGTATATAGGAGGGCTTGGAGGTAGGAAATGATATAGTTGCATTGTAATCTCAAAATATAAAAGAAAGTTTTTTAAATATTTACTTATTATGCATACAATATTCTGTCTGTGTGTATGCCTGCAGGCTAGAAGAGGGCACCAGACCT
>LOJH01007286.1:10704-31202 GCA_001685095.1 Ellobius talpinus
GACCTTTGGAAGAGCAGGCAATGCTCTTGACTGCTGAGCCATCTCTCCAGCCCCAAAGAAAAAAATTTTAAAAAAGGATAAAAAAGGTCACCTTTGGAGCAACTCAGTGCTATATATGTTTTCCTTATTTATAATTTTAGAAAATGCAATATTTTAATGATGAAAAATGAGTATTGAATTCCTCTTCGGTATAAGGTGACTTTCTTATTCTAACACTCTCGGTGGTGGCTTGTTCTATTATTTGTCACAAGAAGACAAACAAAGTCTACGAATACTTCTCTCTCTAACCTATCATCGATCTTCTTTTCTACCCACCCACTTACTAGCAGTGAACAAAACTCACTAATTGGAATTGTGCCCAGACATTCCTAGAGAATCGTAGCTCATCGATTAAGAGTAATGAGAATTAGGTACCTCATTGAGATAAAGACAAATGTTGGCTGCTTTACACTGAAAAGAGTCCGATTTCATTTGCACTTGACACTAATTACTGCCCCTTTCTCGAATTGCTTCCTTGCCTGTAAAAAGCTCTGAATTTCTAGTCATAGCAGGCCTTCTTGGGTCTTCATTCTGTGTCTCAGGCGGATGCTTCGATGTTTTTTTTTCAAACTCAATGAACTCCAAGTCGAATTCATTTGACCAAGAAAATAAAATTTGTTGCACACTTTGTGAACGCCAGGCACTGTGCTGAAGAGCCCAAGATGAAATCGTAGTCTGGAAGGGAAGACCTCGGGGAACAGCTCCAGACCCTGTCTGAGTCCCACCACTAGTGTTTTCTCAACTTTTGAACTACCTAATTCTGTCATTAGAATTCTGTACCTAAGGCTGGGTTTCCAACAGCGTGGTTTATGGAGATGTAGCTGCTCTCAGAGTGAAAAGACCCAGGCAGCAGGGCAGAGAATGACACTAAGGCCTGTGTCCTTGTGGGCCCCCACCTGCAGTGTGGTCTCACGGGTAGCTCTGTAGAATAATCGATTCCCTTGAGCTAAACACTGGCAGGGTACTTCCTGTACGTGACAGTCAACTACCCATGCAGCACAGATGACTACATCCCAGAGGGTGCTGTTGTAAATTCCCCATTTCTGTTCCCCTGCGCTTCCACAGATTGAAGGAAGACCACAATGGCCCTTCTACAAAGCAGCTAGAGAAACCACACACCAGCCGGTAAAGACATCTGGTTGACCACCAAACAAGCCCAGTAAAATACCATCACTACCTTGAGGGTCAGAATTACTAGATGTGAAGCCATGCCTGATTTTTAACTAACATTTGTTTGGTTGTTTTTAATATGGGAACTCACTGTGTAGCCAAGGCTGGCCAGGAGCTACTCTATTTCTCCCAGAACAGCCTTGAACACACAATCCTTCTGTCTACACTTCCCGAATGCTGAGAATACAGGCGTGCATCACAATGCCCACCCTGATTCATTACACATCTTCATATTTTTTGAGAGCTTTTGCTTCTCCTTTATTCTTTACTGCCACTTAGAGTAGTCTAAGCATTACTAGAACTGATTGACTTTTAACCCACAATCACATTATCCTAACTAGCTTCAGAACTTCCATATGCAATAACTAGTACCTCCTAGTAGTCGAAGTCATTGGTGGTATCTGATATGTTGCTTTTGTTTTGATGCGTTCTCCAAGCAACGATGTAGTACCTGGTGCCCAGTTAGTGACGTGTTGTAAAATATTAATTTAAGAAGTGGTCCATCCATTCATGCTGTGGACTATTTGGTTAATGACGCAAAGATGGGCTGCATTCTTTTATGTTGCATTTGTTTAACAATGTAAAGCTATGCTACTTTGCCTGTCTAAAACACCTGGTTGGTCTAATAAAAGAGCTGAATGGCCAATAGCTAGGCAGCGGAGAGAAATAGGTGGGACTTGCAGGCAGAGAGAATAAATGTGAGAGAGAAGGAGGTGGAAGAGGAGAAATGGACAAGAAGAAAAGGACTCAAGGGGGGAGCCACCCAGTCAGCCAGCCATGGAGCAGGAAGGGAAGAGAGGTATATAGAATACAGAAAGGTAAAAGTCAAGAGGCAAAAGACAGAAGGATAATTTAAGAAAAGCTGGCTAGAAACAAGACAAGCTAAGGCCAGGCATTCATACATTCATAAGTAAGATTAAGTCCCCATGTATTTATTTGGGATCCGGGTGGTAGGCCCCCAAAGAACAAAAGGTAAAAAAATAAACACCTACAGTGGTGCCGATGGAAAATGATGAAGCCATTAAGTGGGAGGTGTTAGTGGAAGGATACTGAGCGTAGCCCTTAAAGAGGATAGCGGGAACCTGTCTCTTTCGTGTCTCTCTCTTCTGTTTCTTACTTTAATAAAATAAGCAGTTTGTTTTAGGATGTGACTGCCTGGACAAAGGCCAAAAGCAATGGGGCCAACTAACCACAGACTGAAACTTCCCAAACCCCAAGCGAAGATGACCTTTCTTCTTTATGAGTCAAGCTGTCTCACACACTTATGGTGGGAGTGGAAATCTAACCCAGATACAGTGGAAAGGCCATGCCTTTTAAGGGACAGCCTCTAATTGACTCACAATGCTGCAGATGTTCTAATATTATAAAAGAAGGCAGTCCCCTACGTCTGCATAGGGACAACTTCAAAATATTATATGACATAACCAACTCTGGTTTATAAAGAAGTTCTCTCTGAGGAACTATGTAAAACACATTTTCATATCAAATGTACTCACCACAGCCATTTTTTAAAGGTCTGGCCAAAAGCCCAAGATAAGAGATGACATTCAAATAAATAACTATGGTTCAAAGTGAAAAACAGCAACAATAAAAAAAATCTCAAAGGAGATGCAGTTAAAGTACATTGGGGTTTAGAGGAAAAGGAAATAGCCTTGTCTGTATTAGGTTTTCCACCTCTCATGTTCATATCAAAGTTCAGAGCACAAAACAATCCTAAGCAAATACTCCAGTGAACAAAGGAGCAAACAAAGATGTGTGTGTCTCTCACTATATAGAGTTCAGAATGCAAGGGAGCAAATACGGTCAATAACTGGGCAATTGTCCCAGGAGCTACCAAGCCCAAAGTGGAAGCTGCCACACAGACCTCCGAAGCCTTTGTCAGCCAGAGTCACACAGGCCGAGTCTCCTTCCCCCTCAGCTCCTCCTTTACCACAAAATACTTGTGTAAATGCTTTAGTAAGTAGTGTTTCGGCACTTGCTCACAGCAGCGGCTGGAATCAGAGGACTGTGTAGTCAACTTGACTATATCTAGAACTAACTAAAACCCAAGGGGCTGGGTTCACCAGCAGGGGATTTATTTTCTTAATTAAATCATTTGAAATGGGAAGATCCACTTTTAATCAGAATCTTTTGAGGTGGGAAGATCCACCTTTAACCTGAGCCACACCTTCTGCTGGCAGCCTCTGTAAAGGACACAGAAGAAGGGAGCTTGCTCTCTTTGCCTGCTTATTCTCACTAATAAGTTCCCCCCTTCTCCTGGATTCCAGTGTACGCTGAAGACCAGGTGAGACATTCAGCCTCGTGAACCGACAACTGGATTCTTGGATGTTCCATTTATAGACAGCCATTGTTGGATTAGGTGAACCATATTCTGCAAGTCATTCTAATAAATCCCCTTTTATATATACATTCTATAAGTCATGTCTCTCTAGAGAACCATAGTACAAGGCCAGAATTAGTCTCTGGTACCAGATAGACTTTTATTCAGCCTTCATATGCAAGGTAGAAGATGCCAACCTTCTTCGGGGATGCCCTGTAGCCCCCTACACACCCCATATGGGTAGTTTCAAGTCACAAATTCAAGATTGTCAGGTTTTAAGACCTCAGTCAGAAGCAGGACTCAATGCAAAAGGAGAAGTTTGAACCACAATTCAGCATCACATGGCAAGACTCCTTCTAAGCATAGGCCTTCATTCAAGACCCGCCAAGGACTGGGAAAGGGACCAGAGTTGCCAAATGCCAGTCAAAAAAACCCAACAAAACAACAAAAAACAAACAACAAAAAAACCCAGCTGAGTAAAGCAGAATCTAGTTCCTGCAGTTCCCAATGGGTTGTTTCCAAGAGTATCAAGCCTTTTCCAGAACATTCCATGTTCTGATGACTCTTGTTCTAACGCCACGGAGTTATCCCATAGCACTTATAAAATGTTTCCAGATCTAGGGGAAGCTAACCAAGAGGTTTCTGCCCCAGCTAGGCTCCTCTGTTTAGTCTTTGTCTGTTCTTCAGTGAGTTTGGATAGGAATTGTTGAAGTCTGTGCCTCAGCCTCAGCAGGCAGCATGTGACATTCACCTTCAGTCCAAGTTAATGAATCACTTAGTGTAAGCATAATTTATGTTCAGCTAGTTATTTGAATGGCACCACGCAACACCCTTTTTACATGTTGCTTTGCATTTAAAAGAATTGCTCATTACATAATTGAAATGCTTTTTACCATTTGCAAAATTGGCTTTTGATTAATACACTTTTTGCTAATTGGCCTGCTATTTCATTCTTTCTCTTGGGTTTCTAGAATATTCCTGTACCTCACCTTTCTTGCCTACCTGGCCAGACTCCAATTTTGAATGAATATTGCTTTCTACCTCTCTTGCCAGAGTACTGCTTAGTACTCGGTGGGGGTGGGGGTGCAGCAGGGGTGGGGAGAGTTCAGCCAATAGTCTACTTCTTTGTTCTGTCTCAGCAGAAGTTGCTTCTTTCACAGAAGAATTATCTTTGAGACACAAACGCTTCCAAGTCCAGACCAGGGTTCATCTAGCCAGTGGGTCTCAACCTTCCTAATGCTGTGATCTTTTAATACAGCTCCTCATGTTGTGGTGACCCCCAACCATAAAATTATTTGTGTTGCTACTTCATAACTATTTTTTTCACTGTTATGAATAATAATGTAAAAATTTGCATTTCATGATGGTCTTTGGGAATCCCTGTGAAGGTGCCATTGGACCCCCAGAGAGTCTTGACTCACAGGTTGAGAACCACTGAGCTAACTCATCAGTGACTCCCAGGCTTGGTGCAACTGAGCACATCCCCTCTCTGCCATTTGCTAAGTCGACCTCCCGACTTTGCTCCATCTTCCTGTGCCTTCCAAGTGTCCCTACTGCCCCACTGTTCTCTTAAAGCCCCTTGCGATTCTGCCCCAGGTACCTCCTGTTAATATTTGCACTGGGCTCTAGGCCAAAGGCATTCTCAGTTCCTGCGGTTTAATTGGCCTTCTAGAGGCTAGCAGCTTTTAAAAATAACTTCATATTTAGGCTTGTCAATGTGAGACATGCACAGTGAACAAATCAAGAGTCCTGAAATTTATAAAAAGCCTTCTGTGTTCTCTTGCCCAGCTCTTCCCTAGCCAGACTTCCGAGGTGTCGTTTTAACCGCCACAGTCAGAGCAGTGAGACGCTGAGCTCATCGGGAGCACACTTCTACTCCTGTCTCAGCGGGCTTCGTGCTACAGATGCTGCCTGCTGCCTTCTCAGCCCCGTGCCTTCCTCATCACCCTCCGCATTTCCAGTGTTTACCATTGGTACCATGCCCGTGAACTTATGTAACAAATAGTAAATCTCTAATTTTTTTGTTTTATCAAATTTAAACTTGCTGTCTCAACTGTCCTCTTCTTAGGCTGAGGCTGGGAGCACCCTGCCATCCTTTCCCACCTCCTACTTTCTCCCCGCTAACTTAAACATCACCGTTATCGTTACCATCTTTCCAGAATGTATGGAGAGATTCACTCTAAAGGAAAGCAACAAATGGTATTTATTATTGTTATTATTACTGTTAAATATCAACAGTATTTTATTATTGGGCTAATTACTGAACAAAACTATCTCTTCCTCCTCCAAATCCATGAGCTTTGTGGTACCACTGGACATTTACCAACATCAAAGTCAAGTGGACTTCTCTTGTTTTATTTCCTCTTGGTTTTGTTTCCTTTAGGGTTTTGTTGTTTGTTTGTTTGTTTTTGTTTTTTGAGATGGGATCTCTCTGTGTTGTCCTGGCTGAACTTAAGTCACTTTTGGCTGACTTTAAGGTAGCTATCTCCTGCCTCTACCTCCCAAGTCCTGGGGTTGCATTATCATTTGTTGTCCTTTTATTTTACAAAACATTTAAAATTACCCAATATTGTAATCTCATACTCTTTAAATGGCTTTTTGGTGTATGTTTTGTCCATGGTTTCTAGAACTGGCTAAGAGTTTCCCTTACCTTTAGTTCTTTACTAATTGGTAACAAAGACAATCTTG
Source organism: Ellobius talpinus (assembly GCA_001685095.1). NCBI lineage: Eukaryota > Metazoa > Chordata > Mammalia > Rodentia > Cricetidae > Ellobius > Ellobius talpinus. Next base: position 16,922 of record LOJH01007286.1, read on the forward strand.
CAGAGTTCAGTTCCTTGTTCACTGCTGCCCTTTAGTCTGCTCGTCTCCTGTCCGGCTCTGGGTCTAGTCTTCTGCATACCTTTATCTTACGACTTCCCTTCCTTGTCCTTCCAGGTTGGCATTGTGGGCTCCTTGTTGTCTTTTCCTTGTGTGGATGCCTGCTTTGCTGGAGTAAACTCTCAGGTATCTTCTATTGAAAGGGAGTAGTTTAGCTGATCATCAGCTTTGGAGATGCTGTGCCCTTGCCATCAAGCCTCTGGGATGCTGATGTCAGTTTGTATTTTTTTCCTTTGTAAGTGATCTACTATTCTTCTCTTTTATTTATCTTATATTCTAATATCATACTACTCAGTTATTTTTCCCACTCAGTTTCTGGAGATATGTTGAGCCCTTCCAATCTGAAGATGGCTCTCCTAGACTATGTTTCAAAGATGACACCTATCTTATTGCTTAAGAGTGAAGTAGCAGGAGTCCAAGAGATGGGGAAAGAAGCACAAACAGATGAAGGGGATTCCTGAGAGGGTCACAGCTTCAAATTCTGCAGCCAGACCCAAGCACGAAGTTAAAAGTTGTTTTTTCTCCACAGTTTGAAGGAAAAAAAGGGGGACCATCTCCCAATGGCATCTTCTTTTGGGGGTGCTCTTACTCAGAGATTACTCCACAGTTTAACTCCACCACACTTGCAGGCTGCAAACAAATAGAAGTCACAGTGGATCCTTGGCAGCAGCAGAGTCTCCAGGGTAAGAGGTAGATGCTTTAGGGAAAGGAGGAAAGAGGCTGCCAGCTTGTGTTCTCAGGTGACATGAGGGACCAAAGACTATTGCCACATCAGGCCACCAGGTAGCAGCAGAAGAAGCTAGGAGACATTCATTAAGTCACAGGAACAGTGCCCATTGATGACAGGCCACAATCTGTGGTGGGAGCTAAAGTTTACACAACCACTCTCTGGGCAGTCTCTGGGAACTGTTTTCTGGTCTTTATATTGTCTTCCTCTCTCCTTTCCCTCCTCCTTCCCTCCCTCGCTTCCTTCTTTTCTCTATCTTCTCTTTTCAGGAATAGGGCGTGGAGCTAGGCGGGGTCTTGCTCTGTATCCCCAGCTTACCTGGTATTTGGCAATCCTCTTGCATTGGCTTCTCAAGCGCTGGGATCCTAGATGTGTGCCTCCACAGCAACACTCAGCCACATGATTTTATTCTGAGGATTCACAGTTTGGCCTCTAAGAGCACTCTTCTCCATCCATGCTTATTCCTTTCTTGAGTATCCTGGTCTTGATTTAAAGCCATGGTTCATTCTCAAACACCCATGAGAGTTATGAGAGTTAATTTTGGTTGTCAGTCTGTCTGGGTTAGGAGAGATCCAGAAAACTGCTCAGGCATGCTCTGCATATATACTGGTGAGTTGTGCTTCTAGGTGTGTCTTGGAGAAAGTAGACATGTGGGTCAATAAACTGAGCAGAGAGCACCTGTGGGGAATGTGGGAAACAGTGACCAATAGGCTTGGATCCAGGGGGAGGGACCATTACAGACGGAAACTGCCACACGTCCATGCCCTCTTCATTACTCTGCGGTACTGTTTGCTTGTTCATTTGGCTTTTTGTTTGTGCCTTTACCTGTAGATGTTAGACTCCAGATTCTTCAGCCTTTGCACGTGAGCTCATAGAAGTGACTCTCCAGGGAGCCTCCAGACCTCTCGCCTCAGACGGGGCAGCATCACTTGTCCCTTGCTCTGAGACCGGCAGCGTCTTGGATGATCAACAACAGATTTCCCTAGCTCTCCAACCTGCAAACACATACTGTGGAGCTGTGTAACCTTTGCTATGTTAGCCAATCTCATAAACCACTGCTTATAGCTATAACTATAATCATAACTATATATATATGCACTATAATATAACTATATACAGAGTTTTATATGAAACCACACACACACACAGACACACACTGTCTATTGGGTTTGCTCTTGACATCATGATTAATAGAAGATTATTAGTTTTACTTTTTAATTTTTCTTCTATTAGATGGTACTCTGCATGCTGGCTAAGAGGATGGAACCCAGAGCTACTGTTTGAGAATAAGCATTGCTATGACGTTGCTACCACAAGGAAACTACCTGTGATGGACTCAAGACAGTGTACTTGAACTACCATGTTTTGTCATGTGGATACAGAAAATGGCAGACGCAGCATGAGCATTTCTAGGACCGTCTTGCCCTATCCTTTGAAGTGGGTCATAATGTCTCATTGCCCACTTACATTGTTTTTTCTGTACCCTTCTTTTGGGTTTTGACTATAGTCTCTCTCTCTCACACACACACTCTGTGTGTGCGTGTGTGTGTATGTGTGTCCCTATGTATGCACATGGGTGCACATGTGTGCACATATATGAGGAGGCCAGAGGTCAAGTCAATGTCAAATGTCTTTCCTGGTTTGCTCTTTACCTTTATGTTTTGAAACAGGTCTCTCACTGAACATGAAGCTCATCAATCCAGCGAGGCTGCTGGCCAGCAAACGGTACTTATCTCTGTCCTCTCAGCTCGGGGATTACAGAGGTACGCCACTATGCCTGACTTTTTGTGTGGATTCTGGGACTCAAATTCAGGTCCTCCTGCTTACATAGCAGCACACCCTTTAATGACTGAGCCACCTCCATCCACTTTGGTTATAGCTTTTACAGTTTTTGTTTTGATGTTTTTGTTTTGTGTGTGTGTGTGTGTGTGTGTGTGTGTGTGATGGTGGAAATGGAACTCAAAAATCCCTGGCATGGTAAGCTTGTGTTCTACCACTGAGCTATAGCTCAGTCTACTTTTAATCTTGTTCTTGTCTCTACAAAGGAACATAGACACAGTCCATATCTTTCACTTAACTTGAAAGCTCCTTTTTGTTTTGGTTAAGTTTCTTTCCCTTTTCTTCATTTAAATATTTATTTGTTAGCTAGACGTTCTGTGCATGATGTGTAGCTGCATGCGGGTTTGGATCCTCTAGAACTGCAGTTACTGTGACCTGGAGGGTTTTGTGAGTCACCAGATGTAGGTGCCGGGGACTAAACTTAGATCCTCTGTAGGAGCAGTAAGAGCTTTCAACTGCCCAGACATCTCGCCTGTCCATTTGTCTTTTTTCTCTTTCTTTCTTTCTTTCTTTCTTTCTTTCTTTCTTTCTTTCCTTCTTTCCTTTTCTTCCTTATTCATTCATTTCTTCTTCCCTTCTTTCTCTTTCTTTGTCCCCTTTCTCTTGATCTCCTCCTCCTCTTCCACCACCACCACCTCCTTTTATTTAGCATAATGAATCAATTTTTCCTCTAGGGTCAGAAACTGTACGCACTTACTAAAACTTCCCCTCACATGAGGCTTATCTTTCTGTTGCTCTCTCATTTTTTAGGGAGTTATGGTAATCATAAATACCCAGAATTCTTGATATCCTTTTTTTTTGATGAAGGGATTTTTTAAAATATCTGATTCCCTTCCTGGTAATCTGTCCACAGGCAGGCACTTTCTCTACCTAGCTCTGAAGGCTCTGTGTGTTTCTAGGTGATCAAAGACCACATGCCCCTTTTTCTCACAACTGTACTCATGGTTAAGTGTTTAGTTGTCTTCATTAAGCTTCTTCTATCTTTTCTTCTACTGATCCCTGTAAGTGCTCACCGCACTGGGGATGATTCCCTCTTTTGCAGAGGAAGAGGGCACTTGAGCTGGAGAGGCAGCTCCCTCCTGTAAGACCTGGACCAGACTCATTGCCACAGCAGCTGCTGAGCTCTTAACTTTTCAGGAAACAGTTCACGAGCATGGCCTAGGGCTTCCTCATCTTGTGGCTTTACAATGTATTCTACAGTCCATGCTGGCAGGAAGAAGAATCGCAAAGGTAAGGTTATATGGTTTCCCTTAATCTTCAGTGTGTTATATGGTTTCCCTCAATCTTCAGTGTGTGGGAATGTGCCCCCGACCCCAAGAACGTGCATATTAGCAAGCACTGGTAAAGAAAAAAATTGCCACACTGGGCTCACTTTTTACACTTTGAGAGAGCCTGACGGTGTTTTTCCTACTCCTGAGGTTAAAGATGTGGGAAGCGGTTGCTGGCAGTATTGAACTGGCAGAAGTAGCCCTTGTGAAAACTACATTTTACAGGAAAGGGTATAGCTGAGATAATGAAGTCAAATGAAAAATTTGGTTTTTTGTATGCTTAACATTGTGTCAATGAGAATCCTTGGATAGAAGCCATGTCTACAGAGAGTATGGGCCAGCCTGACAAAGTGACTTCCAGGACAGTCAAGGCTGTTGCACAGAGAAACCCTGTCTTCGAAAACCAAAAGCAAAACCACAAAACACAAAAAGAAAAAACTCAAATTGAAATGTTACTATTTGGGGATTACCATTCTGTGACTAATAAATTAAAAACAAAAACAAACAAACAAACAAGACCCCAACTTTGAGAATCTATTAATTAACAGTTCATTGGCTTCCGGACACCCAAAGCTAAGAATGTCAAATGTCATCTGAGAGTATCTAAGGCCACTTCAAAGCTACCTCCACTTGCTGTGGCCGCCTTCTAAATGTACACACTTCTGTACTGTAAACTCATCTTGATTTGACTTGCTTTGTTCTGCAAAATGATACAACTTCATGAAGCTATTTCCCCGTTGGAACATGGAATTTGGGGTAACCTAACTCTGTGCTTCCAGGCCATGGTCACTCTAATTCGGTCCCAGAAATAAATTGTCGCAATTTCTTGAGGGTGAGAGTTGGGGGTTGTCTATGTGTGTGTGTTCACTTTGTTTTATTTTTCCATCAACAACTGTAATATTTCTTACAGAATCCTTTGATTTTGTTTAAAAGGACAATAGCTTTTTAATTGTTTCTCTCCGAGATAACCGCCTATATTTAGGTCACCTATTGACTCTGAAACCGGAAAGGGGAAAATGAGGAAGGAAAGAGGAGATGTTCTCAAACCAACGACGCTTCTAGCCTAAAAGTGAAAAGAAATTTCTGTCCAGAAATGTCCTAAATGTCTTTAGGAGGGCTCAAAATCTCTACATGCTTCTCAGCTGAATCAGATGTCATAAACTGGGGTGACCTCTTTGGCTTTTTAATCTTGACTGGAATTTGGACTTGCCCTGTAAGCCAAGTCTGTCCCTTTAAGCCCACTTTAAAACCAAGAATATCTACTAAAGCTCTCCAAACGGAGCACTGAGGGAGATATTTAATATATCAGATTTTGATGATAATTATATTTATTTTGTTGACCAACTTTCCTTATTATTTCAGAAGCCAAGCTCCCATTTCCTACAGAACAGGCATTCCTACAGGACAGAGCATCTCTTGTCATTGAAGGTATTCCACTGGACACCTGAAAACCACTTAAGACTCCTGTGGAATCTTCATATGATGGACTGCGTGACACTTAAAATGCTGTCCAAAACCTGAAACTCAAATAACTCTCTGCTTTAGTTTTTTGTTTTGTTTTGTTTGTTAGTTTGAAAAAAGGAAAACAAGGAGTGAAAGAGGAAGAGGCCTAAAATATTTATCCAACCTTACACGGTTTTCAGTCCCAGGCTCTGTAAATTGTGCCAAGCTTCCTAAATTTGGGCTTCTCCTATCGGGACTGATGCCGTTTCAGATACTTCTGGTCACGTTAGAACTGTATGTAGGTGATTCATACCAATAGGGCTCTGCGAGGGGGCAATCTGGTTGTTGCAAACCTCATTCAGTTAATTTTTCTTCATCATAAACATCTCAGAGAGCTTACAATTGTACTTCATTATATGTCTGTTTAAACTTAAAATCGTATTTGAAGTTATCAGTTATCAAGAAATGAAGAACTTGTCCAATCTAGGCAGGCATTTCTTTGGTTTCTTTCTAAGCACATGGTAAATGTGGTCCAGATCAAGACACCAAGGTCCGTGCTTTGAACAGCACACTATATTCAAGCCTATTGCCTACGCTTTTCCAGCCCTGGGACTAAGTTACCATCTCTGAGGCTCACCTCCTCCAACATGCCAGGTTCCCACCCAAAAGATAGGGAAGTCCAACACATTCATTATATTATTTTTTTGTTTTGTTTTTTTGAGACAAAGTTTCTCTGAGTAGCTTTGGAGCCTGTCTTGGCACTAGCTCTTACATACTAGGCTGGCCTTGAACTCACAGAGCTCCACCTGCCTCTGTCTCCCAAGTGCTGGGATTAAATGTGTGTGCCACCACCGCTCAGCACAATGTTATTTAAAGAAACCCTTTTTTCTCTTTCAACTAATTTTATGCTTCTCTTTTCCACTTGGCTGTACACTGTTTGCAGTGACACATTTCAGTAGAATTATTCCAGACCTGTCTTAATTCAATCCAGGTGTGCCTCCTTGAGCTAATCGAATCATTGTCTCTGCAAAAGGGCATGCTGTGTGCTGCATTATGCCCCAAACTCATGGTGTGTCTTTGGAGAAGAATCGCACATTTTAGAAAATTTGTGAAGGACAGTTTCCAAATGCTCAGCATCATCAATCTCACTGACAACGTCTCTAATGGCTTCACTCTACAGTCAAGAGTTTTGCCAAATGCAAGTCAACGCTCAGAGCTTCGCACACCTGCTCCCCAACTAGTGCCTGGGCTGTGTCATCTGTTAAAACAGACAATGGACTTTAGAGAAGGAATTCATCCTTGAAGCCTTTCCTCTCTAATGAAGTCAACAGATGTTATTTGAAGTCTATAGTGAGGAATTTATTACTTCATGTTTTAAAAAGAAGTGGCAGCTACAGATCTGCCATCACGATAATTATTTTCATCTTCTTCCTCCTCCTTTTTAACCAATTTAGCCTTGTCTGGAATAACTGAGAAGAGTCACAATTTTGTGATCTTTGCCATTTTCTGGAACTTAAAGGACATCTGCTAGTAGTGCTTTCACTTGACATTAAGCTGGGTTTCATTGCTCCTTGCTGTGTGTGTGATCCCAAGGTCCTGGTGGGAGGCTAGATAGAGTTGGCCTGGTTCAAATGGGCTGGGGAGAATGATGTAGGCAGCAGGGAGTATAGCCTCAGTAATTACTGAGGCAGAGAGTAAACAATTAAGTTCAAGGGCAAAGTCAGAGAGGCCCAGCTGAACCAATCACCAGGGCAAGAAAACCTGGAGGCAGGGAAGGGTTCATCCAGGCAGCCTGCAGATCAAAGAGTCTGCGGAAATGAAACCACTGGCCTGCTATCAAGAGGAGACAAGAGGGTCGTCATAATGGAAAACGAGCAAGAAGGTGAGTACTTGCTTCGCCCTGCAGTGGGAAAGGCCAGGACAAAGTGTGGCACCCAGTGACCCACCCAGGATGTACCTTCTTTGTCTGTTTCTTGCTTTCCTTGTTTATGAAGATCAAATTTCACCTTGTAAGTGAAGTCTGACGTATAATCATTTTAATTATTCAACCTTGACACAGAATTGAGAAATATCTAGAAAGCCTGCAAGAACTAAAGCAAGCAAGCAAACAAACACAGCTGCGTGCTGAGAATGACTTCCTTCCTGTGGCAGAACAAACTAGAACAAGGCATTCTCACTGCTCCTTTCATGTGGGTCGTCTCCAGCCAAAATATTTTTTATTACACGTGATTACTGACTTTGGAGGTTATTTAAGAACAGATTATATGTTTAGTGCTACTATAATAAGATCTGGTAAATTCGCAGGTCAAATTTTATATATGAAAAGAAAGAAAAAAATGCAACCTGAAAGAAAAGAACTTGAAAAAAACCTGAGTCAAATTACTCACCTACTTTGACAGGTTTAGTGCCTTGATTAAATGTTTTATGATGATACTACTTAAGACAAAAATGTAAAAGCTAATTTATAGTGACATTTCTTTCTGTAAAAGGTTCCTAAGCTGATTTATTGTCAAGTTGAAGCGCGTCATTTATAAAGCAAGGAGACTTTCCTGGCTCCTTCCACGCACCCAGTCACACAGCTTCTGCTAGGCAATTTTTTTTTGAAAAATAGGGTCTTTAATTGAGTAAGACTACTTTATTTTCCTACGATATCTCCTCTAGTCTCCTTCTTCAATCCAGTTTAGTACCTGCTATGCTCTGTAGTAAATAATGAGTTTGGAGCCCTTGCCTGATTGCAATACATTCTCCTACCCGCACATTTGCAGGGACTTGTTGCCCAAGACGCACACTCAGGTCTCAGGCTGGGTTCCTCATTTACATCCCACGCTCAGCAGAGAAGCAGTTAATGGGTTGCTGAATTGGTGCTGTGTCTTTTTGGTTTTCTAATGGCCTGTCACCATCCTGATAGTGTCTTCTGCTAAAAATGTATGGTATTCCATCTCCCGCAAAGGGCTTTGTGACAAACACGCACACACACACAACTATTTGATCATGCTTGCAGTTGAGATAAAAGGGGGCGAAGGAATTTATTTGAAGTGACATTAAACTGTTCTGGAATACAATTAACAAAACAATATGATGTAATTATAACAATCTCTGAGTTCAGAAACTCGGGTTACTGACAGGTGGTTATGAGTGCAGAGGCAGAGACGGTTTGCTGTAGAAGTAAATCGATTTTAGGGGTTGGAAAAAAGTAAACAAATGACATGAGTTTTTATTTTGGTAGATATCTGAGCTGCAGGAGCATTAGAGATATGATAAAATAAGAACGTGAAGACAAACCAAATGCGATGGTTGTAAGTAGGACGAGGGAGAGACAGCGGAGTAGGAGCACACAGGAAAAGCAACAGCTTATGGCACAGGGCAGCATCTTAAGGCACTGGAGGTGGTAGCAGCAGTCCAACAAAGGGAAAGGAAGATGGATTTGGTGACAGCATTTTGGTGGGAGTGAACAGGGGAAAATAGGAAAAGGATTAAGGGCAGAGAGAAAGACCAGATGGCAATTGGATTGAGCCAAAAATCATATGTCATGGACTTGTAGCTTAGCTGTAGAAAACCTGGGGAAATGGAAAAACAATAATACAAACAGGAAAATCAACTCGCCTTTATAATTTACTCTACTTATATATATATATATATAATTTAATGCATTTGAGGCTGCTTGTTCTTAAAAAGAGGAAGGAAATGTTCACAGTAAGATGAGCAGACTCATTCAAGAGAGGAAAGTGCGTGCCAGCATCAATGGTGATCAGAGCAGCCATGATTGAGTCCAGTTTCCTCCTAGTCTCGACAGAGAGGAAAAGTTTTGAACTGTCAACGTTCATTAAATATCATTATTGAAATGAATATTCTTCTAACTACTTAGTAGAATGAATTTTCCATGATCTAAGCAGGTCTTAGATGACAATAGAAGGCATAGTCCACAGCCAGTGGCATGCACCTTGGTCTTGGAAACCTTATGAGGGCTAGGGAGGGAATGGAGAAAGGACAGACAAACAGACACAGCATAGAAAAGCTGGAGTCAGGTAGCCATGCGTACTCTCATGGAGTGGCACTAACCACACTACAACCTTGAACTTCAGTGTGTCTCCTGTATCTGCTACATTAACCTCATCCTCCAGGGGTTACTGATGTGTCACTTCCCTGTGCATAATTTAAGATAATCTGGATGCACACACAAGCATTATTATATGTGTTATACACAAACTTAAACCCAAATGACTGAATAGTAGAGTTATATCTTATGGTGCCCTCTTTTCTTTCACTTAACCATGTATCTTGGAGGCCATGTGCTACAGTTTAGAAATCGGATTGATTTAACCTCTTCCCCACTGTTGCTTCTAATGTTAACCATTCAACCCAAAAGCTCCCACTTACAGCTGACGACATCAGCCAAATCATTTAACTGGGATCTACAGTTTGTTTATATTTGAAAGGAGACCAATGTATCAGAAAGTACCGATTTCAAAGAGAATGAGATAATGCAAGGCAGACCTTATTGCAGAGGCCAAAGTAAATGTGAGTTCTCCTCATCCCAATTGAGAAATAATGTGTCACAAGAAGAATGAATTATTTCCTGGTAAGTTCTTTCCAACAGCAAGGAAGCTAAAGAAATAAGCACGCCTTGTGCTGTGCTAATTCTCAATCAGAAGCACCAGCTCCCCAGGAGCAGTCATGGAACTCATCTCCCGGGTTTTGGAGTGCAATTCACTTACTCTCATCTTGATTCTTTACAGAGAGTTACACAGGATGTCTGACTCCTAGAGGTGGAAGTGCTGCCGAGTCAACTCCAACCATCCAGAACTGAGTTCTCCACTTAGTCATCCGTTCAGGAATTTGCCAAAGTTCAGCTTCCCGTCCTCAAGAATGTGGCTGATGACAAGCTGCCAGCAGGTGCAAATCAATGAAGAGAAACTAAAGGGAACATTCAGTTATGGGGCGTGTTGTGGCTCACGGTGCTCAAGGACTCAGAAAACACAGCACCGTCAACTAAGGCCTGACCATCAAAATATTTTTATAACCCTATTGGCAAATCTTTTCTCCTTAAATGCGATGGCACAGTTGGATCAATAGTTATTAAATATTCTCTTGCAGGTGAGTCTTAGACATACACAATCTGCAGAGACATCCTTGCTTCTAATACAGTCTGTTCAAAATTGCACATAAGTGGGGGCTAAGACTGTAGGATGTGACCATTTCTCTCATCTATTATTCCTCAGTGTACAGCCTTATGGCCTTGTTTAAGACTTGGAGAGGGATATGGACCAAGAAGCCCTGTATGCTGGAAATGTTAACCACACACCCTAACACAACCTTGGACAGACCTTCTTCAGGATGTTCACACTCCAGAGCAGCAGCAGGGGATAGCTCCCGTGCTTATTCCTCCAAGTAAGTTCATGTCAGAGTGTGCAGGTCACGTGTGCAAGGCTTCAGACCTCCAGCATGACTGTTTTCAACCCTGAGTTGTAAGCAGTATCAGTGGAAGACTCAAAGATACAGGATGTGGAGGCAGGCTAAGCTGACATATGGTAACTCAGAAAACTCATAACCATATGAGAAGATAAAATGAACACTGCTTTTGATAAGCAGGTTACAAAGCAGCAAACACCTGATAACAATCCGACCTACCTTTCATTTCTCACCTACCTGTGAGCCTGCTGCAATGGGCTCCCTACTACATCCCCTCTGCTCCAAGGGCACTAAAAAGAAATGGCATGAGGATCAGCTATTTATCCATTCTTTTATGTATGCAAATAGTTACTAAAGGCCAGGCACTATTCAAAGAACCCAAGTAAACATGCCTCAGTGATTCAGTCTCTCTCTTTCTCCTCTCTCGCTTCCTCTCCGTTTCTGTGTCTTTCTCTTTCCCTCCTTCCCTCTCTTCCTCTTTGTTTCTTTCTCTTTTCCCCTTTCTCCTTCCAATCCCTCCTCACTCTTTCTCTTTAGTTTCTCTCCTTTATTTTCTTACTTTCTCTCTCCCTCCCCTTCATCCTTCATTTGCTCCTATTTGCTTTCACATTTCATATATATATGCATGTATATGTATATACATATATACTCACATGTATTTTACAATACATTCTTGCGTATCTTATATTCACATGCATTTTACATGAAAATTTTAACCTTTTTTTAATTAGATAAAAAGTTAACATATGAAATTACAGTATCATATAGAATCAGATGTCCCTCTATTTAGAAAATTTCTTCATACTAGAATGTAGAAATGGGAGATAATTTCATACAGACCAAAACCATTTTAAATGATTCTATGAACAAATACTTCCTTTCTTTCCATTAAACTATTATTACTGCATGTTAAAACATGTTTCAAAGGATTATCCAATGATAATACGTCTCTAACATACCCCCAAATGGTAAAACTGGGTATTTTATAATTACTTGTTTTAGTTTAAAATAAATGTCATGTACATCTTCACTTTATCTACTCTTGTCAAACTACAGAAGTTCCACTTTAACACACATTTTCTGATCCAACAGAGAACAAAATATATAAAAATGTAAAAGAAAAGATGCAAAGTATGTTTCTGGACTCAAAAATTAAGTCACCCTATGCATCAGAAGCAGAAAGGTAAGCGGTACTGTAAACATGAAAAAAAAAGAAAGTTTAATCACAAGGAAATATTGTTTTAAAAAAGCTGTGAGTCCTAAATTAAATAAGAATATTACTCCTTCAGCTGGAAGTAAACTATAAAAAACAAGAAAGAATGTAAAAAATACATCTGCACTTAGACTCACCATAGCGAAACCAAACACAGGAATTCAGAGTCTGTCTTACCAACTGCTAGGGAAGTCAGACTAAAGGTGATAACTCGCTATTTAATTACACATTAAAGTGGGATTCTCATCAGCAACTCCCTGTAACAGGTAAAATCTAATGAAACAAGAAGTGCTTTATTTGTGTTGACATTGTGGTGAACACGTAGTACAACTTTTGTGCACCTGACATGGAAATAAAAATTGGTAAATTCCCCCTCGAAAGACTTTCAGCAATAAATATTGACCATACAGCATGAGATCCAGTATCTCTAATATTTAATGCTGAGTCATAAACCCAACAGAAATGGAAATTAAACATGAATGAAAGATAGGTTCCAAGAAGGAAATGAACACAACTTGAACAGCACAGAGACTAACCTCACGTATCAACAGATGGGTCTACATTAAATTAAAATGCTGCATTCTGCACAGCCATGGAAACTATCACCACCACAAACAGCCCACAACATGGGAGAAAATACTACTAGTCATACTTTGGATTCAGGGCTGATACTCAGAATTTACAATCAACTGCAAAAATTAGCAAGAAAATAAAACTTCCAATCACCAAATGGGCTAATGAAATGAACAGACAGTTCTCAATTAGGAAAAAAAAACCAACAACCAGAAATGGCCAAAAACTATTTCATAAAGTGTTCACTATCCCAAGTCATCAGGGAAATGCATGGTAAAACTTTGAGATTCCAACTCGCCCCAGTCAGAATGGCGATCATCAAGAAATTCAGACAAATGCTGGCAAGATTGTGGGAAAAGAGGAACCCTTATACAGTGCTGGTTGCAGTGCAAATTAGTGTAGGCATTGTAGAAATCAGTCTGGAGGTTCCTTAAAAAGCTAAAAGTAGAACTTGCTATATGATCAAACTATATGCTAATACCTAGGCAGTACACAGCCAAACTCATTGTTACATGGTTTATGATAGCCAGGAATGGAAACCAAGATGTTCATAAACAGATGAATTGAAAGTGAAATGTAGTATGTGTCCACAGTAAGTTATTATGTGACTCTAAAGAAAGATTAAATCACAAAATTTGCATAAGGAAAATGGATGGAGTTAGAAAGCATAATATTACGTGAGACCATCCAAACTCAGAAAGAAAGAAAAATGTTCTTCCTCATATGTTGATCCTAGTCTACAATATATGCATGTTTACATGTAAACAGCTATAATTCTGTGTATAGTATAACATTTTGAAAAGAGACCAAAAATGGTAAGATTGGGTAATGAGGAAGGAAGTGAGTTAGGCAAAAGGACACGAGTCATGAAGCAGTCTATAAAATTGGATTTCTAGATTCAACTCTGACACTTTGTTCTCTTCTCTTTGTGACTGATAAAAGCATAATAATGAAATTTATAGTGAAAGAGTAAAATACTCTATGGCTCCAGAATGGCCATTCTAAAGAAGTTCACTGGGATGTACAGAATTGAAGACTATGCAAGTATTTGCTTGGGTTGCTAACCTTAATCTTGCCATATGGTATCATTTGTAAGTTAATTACAATAAAGTGATCTTACAATAAATAAAGGAAATGAAAGTGTATTCGAAACAGGATTACTTATAATCACCAAACACCTAAAACCAACCTCCTGTGGGGCAGGCCCAGAATGGCCAGTTCTCATATGGTGGGATACTTAATGTAAGAGAAGCACCTGGGTCACCACACACGGTACAATCAGTATCACATGACTCTAACAGCAAACAAAGGGCAAGAGAAGGCAGACACAAAGGGTTCATGTTACAATAGTTCATTCATACAAAGTTTAAAATAGGCAAGACTATAATGGTAAAGAAGACAGGAAGCCAGCTTTTGAAAGGGAAGGAGGACTGGGAAGGAGTATACAGATTTAGAAACAACTTCTACTACTTGATCTGAGTTTGTTACCCAGGTATATTTACTCCATAAAATTTGTTTAATGCATGCATGTTGATATAAATATCCAAATTCCATTATTTGCTGTGTGTTAAAGAATAATTCAAACTTTATTTGTATTTATTTTTTCTTTTCTTTTTGAGATTATCATATAATTATATAATTTCTCTCTTCCTTTTCAACTCTCCAAACCGCTCATATATTCCTCCTTGCTCTCTTTCAAATTCATGTGTGTTTTTTTTCTCTTAAGTGGTGTGTTATATATATATATATATA
>LOJH01007287.1:0-10873 GCA_001685095.1 Ellobius talpinus
AAGAAAGAAAGAAAGAAAGAAAGAAAGAAAGAAAGAAAGAAGAGAAAAGAAAGAAAGAAAAGAATGTACACCAAACCTTTAAGTCTAAGTTCTCAGTAAATCAACTAAGAAGCATCTAGCTTGGTCACATTTTGTTCCAGTCCAGACAATGTGTAGCTATCAGTAATTTATAAGTAAAGAGGTCTTATAGATTGAAATATCCTTAGCAGTGCTTTGGCAGGAATTGAACTATTTGAGGATGCTACCTGAAAGTCAGTTCTTGAGGTTAAATGATGGGACTCTGTTTTTTGTGTTGTTCTGTTGAGAGCATAAATTCCAAGTGATTCTCTCCCATGGAACTGGTAATTGCATTTAGGTTCCATTCCAGAGATCTTTAAGATTTCCCATAAAGACTGACAGATAAGTGGATACTCTGACATTTCCTTGACACATTTCTAAACTGAGAGTTAATCTGGAAAATAGAAATCTCTATCATTCAGGAGAACATAAATGAGTTTCTGAGACCAATAAATGTTCAATCCTTTTGTGCATAATACATTCTAACACATTTAAATCTTTCTCCACCCTGGTACATTCTGCTATGATCTGTAACAAAAGGAATAAAAAAAGATCAGTATTTTCACTCCCAAAACTCCATCATATTACAAAAGACAGAATTTAAATACTGTGAAAAATATGCAACAGATTTTAATTAATATCTACGAGGGTAAGGCATAATTTATTACTTAATGGATGAATCTATTGAATTAGTTCAGTGACATTTGCATTTATTTTAAATTTACTTGATGAAATGAACTATATATATATATATACACACATACATGCACAGTCATATCTACATATAAAAAACAGCAATATACACACATACGCTACATCTATATATGTGTGTGTGTATATATGTATATATACACATATCTCTGTCTCTTACACATACATGCACACACACACACAGAGACAGAGACAGAGAGTAGGAAAGAGATAAAAGGAAAGAGATGAGAAAGGAGGAAGAAGTAAGGTGAAAATGGAAAGTGTAGAGGACTAAGATCCACTTCAGCAAGTAAAGTACTGGACATCCAAGTATAGGGACCCACATTTGTATTCAAAGACCCTACATACAAAGCCAGAATTAACAACCTGTATCTGGAATTCTAGCCCATAAGGTAAAAACAAAAGGATATCTGAGGCTCCCTGTGTCCACACTAGCTCAATCAGTTAGCTACACAATCAGAACAAAGCCCTCTCTCAAAAATTAAAGTGGAGAACAATATAAGACATGGAACCTTAACCTCTTGTCTATATATACTTGCACACACATGTACAAACATACATACATATTTGCACATACACATATGAACGAAAGTTGTATAAAGGGAACTGGTACTTGTACAATTTTCAAATAGCTAAGCAATTAAAAATATTAAGTATGGAAGAGATAGTTCAGTGGTGAAGAACGCTGACTTCTCTCCTCCAGGGGACCATGACTCGTGGTGTCTCACAACTACCTATAATTCCAATTCCAGAGGATATGATGAATGTATTTGCCTTCCAGGGGTTCTGTACACATGTGATGAACAGTCATACACCCAGGAAAATATCCATACATATTAATAAATATATAGATATGCATATTTAAAGCAATTGTTTGTTTGAAAATAGAAATGTTTACATTCCTGGTCATTCTGTGAGGAGGCAGAGAATAAATAAGAAAACCAAGAAGCAACAGCATAGATAACTATAACAAGAAGGAAAGCAGGAAGGAAACACACTTAGTTATTAGTCTAGACTTTAATGGCTGAGCCATCTCTCCAGTGTAAGCATACTTGGAAATGAAGAACTAGCGTATCTGTAATTTCATCTGCAATTATTAAAGGGTTATTTATTTAGAGCCTTAGGGGGACTAAGAAACTCTCTCCAGAAAAGTTGAGTTGAATGATAACACATGGAAAGGTTTCTGACAAGGAGTGCCACATATGAAACCTGATGGTACCTACCCCTTCCTTGTAAACTGCAGGGAAACTGATATGCAGATGAAGTCTTCCACTTTCAAAGCCTCTCTCTTTTGTCCTGGAAGACCCGAAACTTCCCTGACATGTGTAGGCAGTCTCCACTCCCATGGAGATACCGTGACCTGCAACCCTTCAGTTCTTTTAGTTAAAGGCTTCTGAGGATGCTTGTCTCCTTTCTTTTATTTCCAAGTCACCTCACTCAATAGCCATCCACAATCATCTTTTATTTTTGTTTATCTCTCATGTTAAGAAAGCATTACAATGTGCACTAGTTTCAAGGAATGCCACTTATTTATCAATAAATCCTGGCTTCATGAGAGACATGTTAAAACCAAAGCTTTGATGTTGCATTTCTTTCCACTTACTATTTGGTTAGCTGTATCATATGTCAAAGCTCAATTTATTAAATTACAGTATATAATACATTCCAAAATAGAAAAAATATGTGTGTGGGGGGGTTAAGTTTGTTGCTATTCATATTTCATAGAAACGTTTAAATAATCTAAATTTTTTGTGAAACAAGCCATTCATGTGGGGACTGTACTAGAACCTATGAAATTTTTCACATATTTGAAACATGAGTGAAAATTAATGGAAACTAACATATGAGAAGTGATCACATGCAGTCAGTGTCTTGGGCTATCTTATCTTGACTTTCTTTTTTTCCCTTAGGGTCTTCCTCAGTAATGACTCTGTGTTAGCTGATTTTTCGAGAAAGGGCTAGGACCTCAAAGAAGTGGATGGAAACTTGGAAATTCAAGGCTCAGCTTCACAGGAGACAAGGCATAGCCACACAAGGTCTATAGAGACTGAACCCAAGTCTATTAATCTAGTCATTTTGATGGGTAAAGCAGGGTGATCATAGGCAGATATGTACAGATGTGTTCAGACACAATCATGGAGCCAGGAAAATAATGCTCTATAAGAGTAAAGGTTTCCCACTCTTTGTTCCCTTATGTGTTCCTATGTTTCTGCTCTGATCAAAGACTCATTACCACCAGAAGATCATTGGCTGCCACTCTCTTTATTATCCCCTCTCCGTGTTCCATGCAGACCTAGTTATCTAAATTCAGTTATCAAAACTAAAAAATCATAACATTGATCTTAATAAATTTGAAATGGTATACATGTTTCAAAACATTTTTTATATTTTCTACCTCCCAGTGTAGACATATTTTCATATCAAGGTATTCTGAAACACAGACATATCCTTCCGCTCTGGGCAGAATCATTACATACCCACACATACACACCCGTAGCATCACCATGCTGTCATTATCATTCCATTTAAGGCAAGATCTGAAATGGAAACAATATCACTTCATTTCCTCATTCTGAATTTATTCAGAGGTTACCATTAGGTCTTCCAGTAAATGTGCCTGCCAGACCAAAATAGAGACATGCAAAGCCAGTTCGTGACTTATTTCCAGTAAGCAGAAATCTTACCTTTTAATTTCTCTCAATTACTGACAGCAAGTCTCAGTTATGCTGGACTGAAACTGAGAGGAGTAGTCTCACAAGCCACTGCCCACACATGTTTTGAATTTTGCAAATAAGTACTTCAAAGGTTATCACTGCTCACTTGAAGCTAACTTACAACCTCTGACATATTCATGTTTTGGTAACACTGAAGTTTTCCCAAGTAGAGGTATGCTTTTTTATTTTATCATATCAAGACACTAGCATAAATACAATGAACAACTGAAAATTCAGAGCTAAATGTAAGTATTTTGAGCAGCCTCTGAAAGATTAGTTTTGTAGATTTCACTGTACATCACAATACAATTTAAGCCCCCTTTCACATGACTGTTCTTCTAAGGTGCTGGTCACATTGGTCATATTTAGTTATCTTCTACAATATCACCATTGGGAGAAAGATACCTCCTCACAGGTTACGCCATAGTTAGTTTATGATTATTTAACTTTTATCTCTGACAATGTCAAAATATTATAAGGAAAATGTTGAGGGATCATCTATACAAAATCATTTGAGAGTTAAGAATATGAATTCCAACATCACTGTGACAGATAATTTGTTAATTGTGTCCAGGTTAAACAATTGTTCATGTAATCACTTTCTGATAGACAAGATGTTTAATCTATGAAGGACATAGTTGAGCCCTTTCTGCTGCTGTCCTTTGACTTAAGTTTGCGTGTTCAACACTTTCAAACATTTCCTCATTATCTGTCGTCCTCATCTAACTCATCAGAGCTAACTTCAAAAATATAATTCAGCCTAGTGATTAGCTACATTTTACTCTTTCCTCATTGTTAGAATTAATAAAGATTTTGTATTTGGCAGAAAGAACATTGGTATTCTGTGAAATATCAATATTCTTTGGAATTCCAGAGAGAGACACACTTGAACCCTACCAGTGTTCAGGGTGTCTTATACATAACATGACTATCAGTACCCTTAACTGTGGACTATAATAAAAGTGTCTTCCTGGAGAATACCCATTCTGGTGAGATAATAAAAAAATAGTATCATTTGGAGCTAACCTGGGGCCAGAAGTTGCTCAAATTCAATAACAGTTTCTTCCTATCATTATTTCAATTGTCTTCTTAACTGCTTTTAAAGTAGATGTGCTAATAAAATATACCTTAACGTGTTCATTCATCACTGTAAGCTTTAACCTACTGGCTATTGAAAAAATGATTCTATCCTTCATTCAGCAAAGCTGATTTGTGCTTGAGTAAGCCTGGTGAAATTTGCGTCTGTATCTCTCATATCTACTCTAAATGTTTCAGCTTTGCCCTTGTACAAATTGGTGATCTGTTGAGAATATCAGAGACACCGTGATTTCTAAACCATCAAATGACCTATAATTAGGTATCATTCTTATATTGGTGGATAGAATACTTAAATAAAATCCAATCCATGGTTTAGTTTGTGTGTGTGTGTGTATGTTTGTTGTGGGTGCATGTGTGTGTATGTGTGTGTATAAAAGCTCAGGAATATTAAGACTATATAACATAAAAGAAGAAATATTATTTTATTAGTTTTTGTACAGCGAACTTATTGGCAAAAGTCTTCATAGACAATTTTTCTTTTAATGTTTTTGGCATTTTATCAAAAGCAATAAAACTTATTTTGAAATAAAATTTGCATATGCTGATGGCCATTAAATATCTTGACAAAGAATCAGTTCAAGCGTTTTATTTCTTTTATGTCATACATGTTAACCTAGGAAAAAATTAACAAAACATTGAAATATGATATGACAGTAATTTCTAATGTGATAATATAAATGTACTAATTTATAGGCATTATTTGCAAAATAACCAAAAGATTTAATTTAATTATAGTTTCCTAACCCCTTTTACCATCGTTATTGTTAATATTTTGAAACTTATTATTCAGAAGTAATATGCATATGTGTGCATGCTGGATAACCAAAGGTACAGTAAGCACATTCCTTTACCTAAAGGTCAAATGCCATGTCACCTCATCTTCAAGAATCTGCAAGTGATCTGGAGAGTAGATGTGTAACGATTAATTTGTCCAAGGCATTTAAAACCATGAGCCTGGACAGGACATGGAAAGCAAGAATTGTACTAAATACCAGAGTGTCCTGCCAGTTGTGGAGCTTGGAAATGTAGCTAAAGGGACATGAAGATCTTGTTTTGTTCTTGCAAACAAGCCAAGCCCACAGAAAACTGCTAGCATGGTCAAATTGCTCAGCCTGGAAGATAAAGTGTTATGATAACTCCCCCAGGCACATTTACATTCATGGGAACTTAACTTTGTTTTTCCACTAAAAGGTCCATGAGATCTGGACAGTCACTTACGAAAACATACAAAAGGAAAGTACCAAATTAGCTGCCAGATGTATTTTAGTATTTCAACAGATTACTTTAACAATTGACTCACATTGGTTATTCTTTTATTTTTAACTTTTTTATTTTGTTTTATAGTTCTTGGGATTAACTGTGTATCTTTGCTTTCTAAATGTCTATTTGTTCTTTACATATATATATATGTGTGTGTGTGTATAAATACTTATAATATGTACCAAGTGAGATACACGCTATTTATATATAAATGTTGAGATTTAAGTGCCAATAAATGAAGTGTGTTTTTGTTATTATTTAAACAGTTACACTAATGTTCCTCTTATTAAACAGGCATAAACTAAAGTTGAAATGATTTATTCTTAAAATCTTCAATGTGAGTGAATTCCCAAAATCTACATGAGATGCCCAGTCACAGACCCAGAAGGCCCAGATTCCTTTCTCTGCTTTGATTTTCAAAAATTGTACTGTCCCCTAGTTATGTCATAAAGTATTAATATTTTTAAGATAGATACATCTTATCCTTAAGTCATATGGTTTTCACTTGTTATCATGTGGTTTCCAGATTTACCAACCTTTAGTTACTTTGGAATTAATGTTTTAAATTCATGCATGATTTCCATTGTGTCTGTTTCTTAACTGATGAATGGATAAGGAAAATTCAGAGTGTATGCACATGATGAAATATTCATATATTATATATAATATTAGCCATGGAGAAATCAAGTTGGTACTGACGAGGAAGTCTTCTTCCCACTACCTCGTTTTCATAGTACTAGAGAATTCTATGCAAGAAGTGAGGAGAAAAATCATCCAAAGTCTTTCCCAGGTGTGAGACATGTAAGCTAAAATATAACGCCAGGCTTGGTATGAGATACTTAAGGGTGCAATAGTTGCAATGAAAATTATGCAGATAACCAACTTTGTTATTTGAAGTTAAGACCTGTGCCACCAACAAAGAGATGGTAATACTGTAATTCCAGTCATAATCCTATGGTTGGGAAATTTAGATTAACCTAATATTATTATTTGGATAAATGTACATATTTTCAAGTTACTCTCCAAATTTGTTTACTTATTTCAATAGATTAGTACACCTCTCAGACATCATCAGAGAAGTTCCTTTATGTGGGGGATGATAACAAGTTTAGAAACTCAGGTCTGGTTGTAGTATAAATAATAAGTAGCAGTGGCATACTCAGCCTTAAAGGGGAAATCTATGTCATACCCCTACTCAACAGGCTCAGAAACCATTTCTTCAAATGGGGATGAAAGTTTGTAAAAGGTCAAGAAAGATCAGGGTAAAACAGTATATTCTGGAAAGGACAGGATCACTGGCACACATGAACCCAGAGCAGCTGTAATTTCCCCATATAAGTCCCACTCAAGATTAAGTCAGTCAATGTTCATGCATAGAAGAGCGAGTGGCTTAAGGAACCCCAACCCTTTCTGCAGAACTATAGTCAACCAATGCTCCTATGGAAAAATAATAATGTTTTCTTTAAAGATGGGTCCCTTGCTTCATTGGATGGCCCGACAGCAATGAGTATATAACCAGCACAAACTGATTTCAGTGGTTTTAAAAAGTAGAAAAAGCACCTGAGTGGGGTGGAGGTGGGAGATGGATCTAAGAGAAGTTAGGCAGAGGAATAGGTGAATATACTCAAAATGCATTGTATGCTTGTCCAAAATTCTCCATGAATTATGAATAAAAATATCATTTAAAATCCAGAAGAAAGACCTTTGTGTGTTTTTCATCATGGTAAATTTTTAAATTTTTGAAGAGTTGGATATGTTAATGAGAGTTTAAACGTTACACACTGAAAGCTTGTACCAAAACATCATAAACTGCCTCATAAACGTTTTAATTTACTATGTCAGTTTAAGGAATAAATAAAAAAATCCTATAATAATTTGAAAGAAAATGACACATATAAATAAGCTATGATCCATAGGCAATATCTTTCCCTTTGCTGTCTTGTAGTTTTGCTATTGAAATAGGGCTTTATACCACACAGAATAGACTCATAATATTTATGTGGAAAAGACAGATCTGGGAGGTTCTCATCCTTCTTTCTCTATCTCTTGAATGCTAGGATTAAAGGTGCGACTGACCATGACTCGTGATTTTGGTCCAGCTAAGTACATTTTGCTTTATAAATTTGATTTATATTTTATAATTAAAATTTTAAATTTACTTTTATAAATTTTGTTGTGTGAACAAAATGTATAAACTTAATAATGGAAAATTAAACAAATCTTAATTTCTATATAGAACTTACAACAATTCTTTTTAAAACTATTCCTAATTTTATCATTATTCTCCAAAAATCAACCCAGCAGAGTAATAGCTCATGATCAGCCTATCATTTATTCTTTCCTGAAATTTAAGTACTTTATATAAATTCAAATTAAAATGCAATGGTTTATTATGTGTCTTCAAAAAATGGCTAATTTAGATTTTAATTAGAATGGTTCCAAGCTGAGAAACTTCATGATTGTCAGCTTCAAAGGTTTTCAATATATAAGGTATAGATATCGACTACATAGTAACGATATTTTTAAGACATTGTGCACCTAAGCTATTATGCATGTATTCTAAAATGCATTTTCTCTTAGCATTATAGACTTCCTCTTCTTCCAACTTATTATATTCTTTCTCTCTATGAATTTTGCTAATTACTTGAACATGCATTTATTCTTCACTTTAATCTGTGGGCTGTTTAGTTATTGTAAACTTGATACAAATCATATCTTGGAAAGAAGAATTCATACTAAGGAATTGCCTCTATCTGATTGGCTAGTAGGACAACATATTGATTAATTAATGATGTGGGAGGTCCTAGCCAACTGTGGTAAATGTCCCTTGGACAAGTGCTCCTGAGTTATAAAGAAGCAATTTGAGTGACATTGTTAGGTACACATATAAGTCAAATAAATCCTTACTTCTTACTTTTATCAGTGTTTTATTGCCAAAGTAAAAATCAAATCAATACATCATGTTTTATTTTCTGAACATCAATATTATTAACATCAAAGTTATACTCATTAATTTTATGAGCGTTTATTCATACTGTTTGATAGGTAAATTACCCAATATATTATGCCACTTTTTTCATCACAGTGTAGGACTTGTAGACTTCAAATACATTCTTGTTGAGGAAATCAGCCCTTTTCAAGTCAACTTTGTAGTCAATCCCCTTCCCACACATATTATTGAAGGAACCTGTTCTTTATATCTTTCTTTATAAGACATATTTGAAAGGATACATTGAGCATAAGATTTTGAATTTCTGAATAATGCAGGCAAAGTTTTGAGAAAAGAAGATTTAAATATCAAACCTACCCTTGAACAATGCTAAATAATTCTAGAAAGGGATAGAATAAATTATAGGAAGATCTTTCCAAATGCTATAAAACACATCATAAATGTGTTTTATATTCTTTGAATATGCTATAGCATTGAATGCAATGGATCTTAACAGCAAAAGACTGGGTCTGGCTTTAGATAAGTGTACAAGAAGGCATTTCAGAAGCTCTAACGTTTCAGAGGAATCAAGAATGATGGTGAAAAAGGCCACGTGTAATCATGGGAAGACAATTGTAGGAAAAGTAAAATACAAGTAAGCTTTCTCAAGTGAAAGGTTGACCTGTTTCATGGACAGAGGGTGATTGTGGATGAGCCAAAGATTTGACATGTAACAGAAGATGAAGCCAGAGGCTCTTAGATGAACACATGAAGCCTCATACTGATTAGAGTAGAAAGTCAATGGTTGTACTAGATGCTACCTAGTGTGTTCAATATGATAACATATCACTGTGCTGTGCCTATAGGTTGAGCTCTTATAGTCCAGTATGGGTATAAGTATTATATCAAGGATTACTGGGTTAAGACTTTGATACCCACCTAGAAGTACTTGTGAGAAATTATTGCCAACAAAAGAGTATTAACTTTATCTAAAGATGAATCCTTTGATATTAGGAGGTAGAGGCTGATTGGTGGATGTAGGTCACTAAGAAATGCCTTTCAAAGTTGTACGTGATTTTCCAGTCCTTCCTTTTCTCTCTTTCTCCTTTCTTTCTCTTATTGTCTTTCTTCCTCTATTATTTTCTTTGTTTTCTAACTGCTTGAGCTATGAAGAATTGTTTTGGCCTGTCTTTCATTTTGTAGTCAAATATTTTCCCAATAAAACAACCCTAAGAACACTGCAAGCAAATGACCATGAACTGACTTTTCTGAAAATGATAGAAAAAATAAATAATGTTTAACCTTACAATTTATTTTCCTGGGTATTTTTTCACAGGGATACAATGTAATAAAATTTTTAAAAAGCAAGTATAAGAAATCATTTGAGGGCTATCACAGTTATCATCTTAAGATAATAATTATGGCATGGAATGGAGTGACCTTAGTGGGAGAGGAGTTGTACCAATTCATAATTTACTTGAGTTAAAATACTCATGGTTTGTGGATGAATTGGTATTTTAAATACAAGGCAATAGATAAATCAATGTGAATACTTCACAGCTAATATCTACTGTGACATTACTTAGAAACAGGAGATCTTTAAAGAGTATATTTTATGTATGTAAATGAGGGAAATTTTTAATCTCATAAAACAGGATATCCTTGTAAACAAGAATCATCCCTCATAACCTCTTGATAGAGTGAGAATACTGAATATTTCACACTCCAATCTTTGGATCTGTAGCTCAGAACCAGCTCTTGTCATTATCTTAGATGAAGAAACTATAGTAATGTTAAAAACAATGAAGTAAATGTCCTTACAAGTTTAAAGAATATTAGGAAACACTGAGGAAATTTTTGTGGAGAAGCTACTTTTAAAGTGATGTTTATATTCCTTTGTTATTAGGTAAATGTACTAACATGTATAATCTAAGGATTTCTTTGCATTTTTCTGTTGACAGGGGTTTCTGTCTCACCTAGTTCTGCAGACATTCAGTCCCAAAGAAATACATAGAGGTTTACATTTATCATAAACTAGTTGACCTATTAACTCAGACTTCTTATTAACTCTTATAACTTATATTAGCCCATAATTCTTGTCTGT